>PVLA01012600.1:0-17221 GCA_004027455.1 Hydrochoerus hydrochaeris | reverse complement strand
CAGGGGATGTCTTTCCTATTCTCATAGTCACCTCAGTCTTGCTTTTCACACCAACAGGCTTTGCACTGTAGAGTTCTTTCAATTCTTACATTCATGCCTAAGGATGTTAATTTTCTTTTTTTTATTTTAAAGAGAATAAAACAAAATAGGATAGATTTAAGCAGATCAGAAGAGAACAATGTAAACAACATAGCACTTTACAACAAGACACTGCATATTAACAGTAGCTATCATAATGTCTCTTTCTTTGAAATAGTTGAGCACAGCTTCACACACAATAATATCAAACATAACAAAATAGAATAAAACCACTCAAGAGAATGAAAGCATTACAAGGCATTCTGAACCAAGTAACAGAAGATGAACAATGGCTACTATAATATCTCATTTTCCATAAAATTTTTTTATAATATCATATAAATTAAAATGCAGTAAGACACAACAAGATAGAACCAATTGCAAACATTGATTAAAAAAAACAAAAGCATGGCAGCACTTTAGAGAAAGATGATATCAAATCCGCAATGCCCACCATAATGTCTTGTTTTCTTCAAAGTAACTTCATACCCTCACATATAATAAGATCACACAAAACAGAATAAAAATATTCCAACCAATGAATGAAAACATGAGACTTCAAAGTAATACAATGGTGAACTATGATTACCATAAAATCTTATGTACTCTTACCAATTATTATGCTAGGGGGACTATATGGTATTTATACATGTGAGTTTGACATATTTCACTTATGAGTATGGACTCAAGTTGCATCCATTTATGTATAAATATATCAATGTGATCATTCTTTATAGCTAAGTAGTACTCCATTGTATAAAAGTACCACAATATTTTATCCATTCCTCAGTTGAGGGGTACTTAGGTTGTTTCCATGATCTTGCTATTACAAATTGTGCTGCTATAAACATGGGTGCACATATATCACTGTGTTAAGATGTTTTCAGTTCTTCTGGGAATGTACCTAGAAGTGGAATAGCTGGGTCTAATGGGACTTCCAATGTCAGCTTTTTGAGGGTTCTCCAGACTGGCCTCCACAGTGGTTGCACCAGTCTACACTCCCACCAACAGTGCAGAAGAGTTCCTTTTTCCCCACAGCCTCTCCAGCATTTGTTGTTGGTAGTTTTGTTGATCCTGGCCGTTCTTTCTGAAGTGAGATGGAATCTCAGTGTGGTCTTAATTTGCATTTATCTAATGACCAATGATGATGATAATTTTTTCCTGTATTTATTTGCCATTTGTATTTCATCAACTGAGATGTGTTCATCTTGGATGCTCATTTTTGGATTGGGTCTTTGACTTTCGGGGCTCTGATTTTTTTAAAATTCTTTATAAGTTCTAGACAGAAGTCCTTTTCTGAGGAAAAATTTGCTAAGATTTTTTTCCCAGTTTGTGGGTTTTCTTTTCACACTGCTGGAGATTTCTTTTGACATGCAGAAACTCTTTAATAAGACATGATCCCAGTTATTGATTCTGTGAAGTATTTCCCATGCAGTTTGGTTCTTGTTCATGAAATCTCTACCTACCCCTATGTCTTCAAGTTTTTTACCTACTTTGTCTTCCAATAGATTTAGTGTTTCCATTTTAATATGTAGATCTTTGATCCATTTATTTTAGTTTAATATATGGTGACAGGCATGGGTCTAGTTTTAGTTTTCAGCATATGGATAGCCAGTTTTTCCAGCACCATTTATTAAAGAGACTATCATTCTTCAAGTGTACATGTTTGGCCCCTTTATCAAAGATAAGGTGGTTGAGTGTGTTTGTAGTTGTGGTTGTATCTTCTAATCGAAACCATTGATCTTCAAGTCTGTTTTTATTCTAGCACCATGTTGATTGTATTACAATAGTTTTGTAGTATTACTTCAAATCAGGGATTGTGATGCTTCCTGCCTTGTCTTTGCTGCTTAGAATTGCCTTTGCTATTCTAGGTCTCTTCTGGTTCCAGATGAATTTTAGGAGTGATTTCTCTAGGTCAATGAGGTATGTTAGTGGTATTTTCATTGGGATTGCATTGAATCTCTATAAAGATTTTGGGAGAATGGCCATTTTCACATTTATTCTTCCTATCCCTGAACAATGGATTTCTTTGCATTTTCTGAGGTCTTCTTTGATTTTGTTTTTCAGGGTATTATAACTTTTCCCTGTACAACTCTTTTACATCTTTTGTTAGATTAATTCCTAAGTATTTCATTTTTTGGGGTGCTAGTGTGAAGGGTGTGGCTTCTCTTATTTCTCTCTCAGTGATTTTGTTGTTAGTGTATCAGAATGCTATTGATTTTTGAGTATTGACTTAGTATTACGCTACACTGCTGAATTTGTTTACTTAATATAGGAGTCTTTTCATGGAATTTTTAGAGTATCACATCATCTGTAAATAATGATAATTTAACTTCCTCTTTTTCTGTCTTTACTGCTTTTATTTCTCTCTCTTTTCTAATTGCTCTGGCTAGTTTCTCCAATACTATGTTGAATAGGAATGGCGATAAGGGCATCCTTGTCTTGTGCCTGATTTCAAGGTAAAGGCTTTCAGTTTTGGCTGTTTAATATGACACTGGCTGTTGGTTTGTCATAGACGGCCTTTATCATATTGAGTTAAAGACCATCTATTCCAATTCTCTCTGAGGTTCTTACCATGAATGGGTGTTGGATTTTATCAAAAGCTTTTTCTACATCTATAGAAATGATTATGTGATTCTTACTTTTGGCTCTATTGATATGGTGGATTATATTTATTGATTTACATATGTTGAACCATCCCTGCATGCCTGGGATGAATCCCACTTGGTCATGGTATATAATCTTCTTGATGATTTGCTGCATCCTGTTGGCCAATATTTTATTGAGAATTTTTGCATCCATGTTCATTAGGGAGATTGGCCTGTAGTTCTCTTTTTTAGTTAGGTCTTTCTCAGGTTTTGCTTCTAGAGTAATATTTGCTTCCAGGAATGATTTAGGGAGAATTGCTTCCATTTATATTTCATTGAACAGTTTGAGGAGTGTCGGCATTAAGTCTTCTTTGTATTTCTTAGAGAATTTTGCATTGAATCCGTCTGGGCATGGGCTCTTCTTTGTTGGTAAGGACTTAATTACATTTTCAATTTCATTAATAGAAATTGGATTATTCATCAGTTTTATATTTTCTTGATCCAGTACTGGTGGTTTATACATTTCTATGAATCTGTGCATTCCTTCTGTGTTATCGAACCTATGAAAATAGAGTTTTTTTAAAGAGGTGTTGCTTATCTTCTGTATTTCCACAGAGTTGGTAGTGATTTCATCTTTTTCATTCCATATTGCATGAATTTGAGTCTTTTCTTTCCTTTTTTAATTAGGTTGGTTAGGGGCTTATCAATTTTATTTATTCTTTCAAAGAAACAACTCTTGGATCATTTGACTCTTTGTATTGTTTTCTTAGTCTCTATTGCATTAACTTCTGCTCTGATCCTTATAATTTCCTCCCTGCTTTTGGCTTTTGGCTTGGCTTGCTCTTTTTTCTCTAGCTGTTTAAGGTGTAGTATCAGGTTTCATATTTGTGTTCATTCTGTTTTCCTAATGTGAGAACTAAGTGCAATATGTTTTCCTCTGAGGACAACTTTCATTGCATCCCAAAGGTTATGGGAAGTTGTATTTGTATTTTTGTTTGCTTGTACATATTGCTTAATTTCTTCTTTAATTTCCTCTGTGACCAATGATTGCCCAACAGTGTATTATTCAATTTCCATGTGTTTGTGGGGTTTTTGCAGTTACTTTCATGATTAATTTCTAGTTTCATGGCACTATGATCTGATAACATGAATGGGATAATTTCAATTACTTTGCATTTACTTAATTATGTTCTGTGGGTTAGTGTATGGTCTATTTTAGAGAATGTCCCATGTACTGCTGAGAAGAATGTATATTCTGATGCTGTTGGATGGAACACTCCATATATGTCTATCAAGTCCATTTGTTCACAGGTATGATTCATTTCTGTTATTTCTATGCTGATTTTCTGTCTAGGTGATCTATCCATTTGTGTCAATGGCATGTTAAGATCTCCTGTTATAATTGTGCTATTGGCTATTTGATGTTTCATTTCTGTTAATACTTGATTTTTGTAGCTGGGTGCTCTGGAATTTGGTGCATATATATTTAAGATTTTTATCTCTTCCTCTTGAAGTTTTCCCTTAAGTAGTATGTAGTGACTTTCTTCATCTCTTTGTATCACTCTTGGTTTGAAGTTCCCATGGTCTGCGAACAGAATAGCTAACCCTACTTTTTCTTGAGTTCCTGTTCCATGGATTATTGTTTTCCATCCTTGGACTTTTCTGTCTATGAGCTTCCTTTTGGGTTAGATGGCTTTCTTGTAGACAGCATATTGTTGGACATTGTTTCTTAATCTATTCTGCCAGTCTGTTTCTTTTAATTAGTGAATTGAGCCATTTACATTAATGGTTATAACTGTCATATATTGGTTTATTTTTGACATGTTATCTTTCTGATGTTGTATCTTTACATTTCCATTCTGTTTAATTATCTATCTTCCTTAGTGGTTTTTTCCTATGTGTATGTAAAATGTCTTTCAGTATTATTTCTAGAGTTGGTTTGGTGATCATGAAGTTCTTCAGCTGTTCTTTGTCATGGAAGTATCTTATTTCTCCATCCATTTTGAAGGACACTTTTGCAGGGTACATCATTCTGGGTTGGAAGTCATTCTCCTTTAGGATATTAAACACTTCACTCCATGTTCTTCTTGACTTCATTGTTGTTGTTGAGAAGTCTGCTGTGATTCTGATAGGTTTTCCTTTATAGATGATCTTTCTTTTGTCTCTAACAGATTTTAATATTCTGTTCTTATGTTGGATTTTGGGGATGGTAATTATTATATGTCTGGGTGTAGTTTTGTTTTGGTTATGGCTATTTGGAGTTCTATATGCTTCACTAATCTGTATGTCAGTTTCCATACTCATGTTTGGGAAGTTTTCAGCTCTTACTTCTGTAAATAGACTCTTGTTATCATTTGTGTTGTCCCCTTCTTTTTCATTTATCCCTATTAATCTTATGTTGTTTTTCTCTTCATCATTCTGCAGATGTTGACTTGTTATTTCCTGCTTCCTTGTTATTTTTAGAAGATCTTTCCTTTCTTGTTCACTAGCTGCAATCTTATCTTGGATTTCTGGTATTCTATCTTCACTTTCATTGAGGTGGCTTTTGCAACTTTCAATAGAATTTTTGATTTCCTATATATCTCTTTGAATCTGCTTTATATATTCTGTTTATTTCTTATATTGTTCATTCTTGGATTCTACATTTTTGCTTTGTTCCTCTATTTTTTTTAGCAGTGTCTTCTTTAGATGCATTTATTATTTCTTTCATTACTTTTATCATTTCTTCTTTCACCTGGGAGATTATTTCTGATTTGCATTCTTTTATAGCTTCCTGTACTTGCTTCTTTATTTTGGTTGATATCCTTTCAGGTATCTCAGCTTTATGACTAGTATTTTCTTCTATGTTCATGCTCCTAGCTGTTCTTGGGATGGGCTGGAGGTTTGGGATTGCATTTTGGTCTTTCATTTAGTTATTTTCCTATATTTCTGTATTTCCAGCGATGTTCCAAAGCTTTTCCTGAATGTGTTGGAAATCACCTCCTGCACCCTCTCCTACTGGGAGTCACATGGCTTTGCCTCCCCTCACTGCAGGCCTAGCTCCCCTGGTTGAATGAAGGTTACTGGGTGTGGTCCACTTAA
Source organism: Hydrochoerus hydrochaeris (assembly GCA_004027455.1). Lineage (NCBI taxonomy): Eukaryota > Metazoa > Chordata > Mammalia > Rodentia > Hydrochaeridae > Hydrochoerus > Hydrochoerus hydrochaeris. The sequence continues at coordinate 11,474 of PVLA01012600.1, read as the reverse complement.
GCCTGTGAAACCTCTGGATCCTAGTGCAGTGTCCTAGGGGGTGGGCGGGCACCCAGCCACGAGGATCAATGGTCCCAAACTGTTTCCTGGCCAGCGCCAGTGAGCTGCAACTCACCTTGACATGGCAGTGCAAGCCTAGCTTCCTACCCTTGTGGCCCACCTGGCTCACCTGGTTGAATGAAGGTCACTTGGTGTGTTCCACTCAAGCCCGTGGTACCTCTGGATCCTAGCCCAGTGTTCTAGGAGCCTGGGGGGGGCACCCAGCTGCCAGGATCAATGGCCCCAAACTGTTTGCTGGCTGGTGTTGGTGAACTCCAACTTACCTAGTGGTGGTAGTGTGGGCCTGGTTCCCCTCGTGGCCAGCCTGGCTACCCTGTTTGAATGAAGGTCACTGGGCACTCTCCACTCAAGCATGCGGAGCCTCTGGATCCTAGTCCAGTGTCCTAGGGGGCTGAGCGGGCATCCAGCTGTGGGGATTGATGGTTCAAAACTGTTCCCGGCTGGTGCTCTTGAGCTGCAGTATGTTAATTTTCTTGATGTAAATGTATATATGCCTTTTCCCTAATTTTCTTTTCACTAAATTTGCGATTGGTGATGCTATGGATTTTTGAGTGGTGTCTGTTTTTTGTTACACTATGAAACTGGGTTGTCAGTTCTAGAAGTATTTTGGGGGAGTTCTTGGTCTTTTCTATGTAGAGTATCATGTCATGAGAAAATAGTCATGAGAGCCTAGCTTAGCCCATGCCTACCCATATTAGTTTTATTTTCTTCTCTTGTCAATCACACTTGCCAATGTTTCAAGAACTGGATTAAACACAAGTCGTGATAGTAGTCATCCTCTATTGATTCTGATTTTAATTGAAATAATTTTATGCTCTCTGTGTTTAGTATATTTTTAGCCAATGGTTTCTCATAGATAGATTTTATGTTTGCCGTAAATATCTTCTATTCCAATTTTTTGTGGGGATTTTTCTCATGAATATGAAATGCTTTATCTGTGTTGTCTTTTTTGGTTTGGTCCTATCTCTGTTTTGGAAACATGATAATGCTTTTTCCGAAAATGGATTTGGGAATACTGCTTCCCTTTCAATTTCATTACAGAGTTTGAGGAGTACTGGCATTAGATCTTCTTATAAGTCCTTGTAGAATTCAACAGTGAATACATAAGGACAGGGGCTTTGTTCACTAAGTAGTTTTTTTATTACTTTTTCAATTTCACTACTGTTACTGGCTTTCTGTAGATGTTGTTTCTAAGAATTTATTCATTTGCTATGACTTTTGTATTTCATTAGATACAGTTTCTCATACTCATAATCTTTTGGATTTCAGCAAAATCTGTTATGTTTTAAGATAAATGAAGATTAGACATATATTTGTCTATTGTTCCTAAACTTTAAAAGAACTAATGCTTCATTTCATTGATTCATTCTATTGGTTTTTAGTCTCAATTTCATGAACTTTTGCAAATTTAATTGTAGTAATTCCTCATATATGCTTTGGATTTGAATTGTCCTTTTCTTAGAGCCAACAGGTTTATCTTTATGTTATCTATTTCAGCTTGCTCTATTCTTCTGATGGAGGAATTCACAGCCATGAGCTTCATTATAAAACTTGTTTGCACTCTGTCCCAGAGGTTCTGGTATATCACACTTGCAGTTTCGTTGGTGTGTAGAAAATGTCTAATTTCTACTTTCATTTCATCTGTAATTGTTTGATTATTCAAGCAGATATTACTTATCTTCTATGATTATGTGGTTTCTTTTTTTTTTTTTTGAATTCTAGTTGTACTGCACTGTGTTCTGATTGTATACATGGAAAAATCAAATTGTTTTGCATGTAGCTATGCCTGCTTTATTACCTAGCATGTTGTGTACATTGTTGAAGATCACATGTGCTGCTGTGAAAAATATTAATTCTTTGGTTATTAGATGCAGTACTTTGTAGATATGTATTAAGTCCATTTTGCAAAAATTTGTTTAAATTCTAAGACAACTTTTTAAATTTTTTTCTAGTTGATCTGTCCATTTGTGACAGGAGGATATTGAGGTCCCCATTAATATTTTATTAGTATTTATCTCATTATTCATGTCTACTACTGTTTGATTTTATGTATTTGAATCCACAAATCCTGTTTGTTTTACATATTTGGTGCATAGATGTTTATAATTGTTCTCACTTCCTGTAGAATTGTACTCTTTTTATATTAAAAAAAACAAGGAAAGCAAAAATACAAAATTCCAAAAAAATAAGATAAGCTCAAATAAACACTAAAAAATCAGTAGTTGACAAGTTACATACTGTCATCTTAGAGATACTTGTTCAAGTTACATAACTGATGATTATTAAATGATTTTTTGTGTCTGTTGATCGGTTTAAGTTTGTGAGCCATTCTGTCTAAAATTGGAATATCAACTATTGTACATTACTTTTTTCCCATTCCATGCAATATTATGTTCCATTCTTAGATTTTTATCTGTATGTGTTTAATTAGCTATGCTTCTTACATGCTGCACATTGGTATCTGTCATAATCTATTGTATCAATCTGGGCCTTGACTGGAGAAATAGATAGCACTCACACCGAGGGTCATTGCTGAGCTCCTGACTTACTCCTGTCATGGCGTTACTTTCTTCTTGCTGACTTCTTCACTTTCCCCCTTTGGCTTAACTGCTCATCTCACAAGGAGTATTCATTCTTTCTGACTTGATGACATTGCTGGGTTCTTTGTTTCTTTCTCTGAAATCACAATACAATTTTTGCAGTGCTCATTTGGAAGTTATGCATTTCTTGAAGGGTTCCTTGTCATGGAAATATCTTATTTCTCCATAAAATTTAAAGAGGGGTCTTGAAGTTTGTGTAAGTTGAGATTTGAAATTGTTGTCTTTTAGGACTGGAAACACTTCACCACAATTGCTCTTGGCTTTTAAAATATGTATGGAGAAGTCTGCTGGAATTCAGTTGGATTTAACTGTGTATGCACTTTGATTTCTTTCACTAAAAGATTTTTTTTAACATTTTTGTCTTGTGAAAGACTTCTGAATTTTGAGTATAATGTTAATTTTGGTCAGGCTATTTGGTCTTCTATATATCTCAATCTTCTTTATAATTATTCTTTATACTTGGGAATTTTTTTCACTACTTATACAAAAATGTATTTATGTCATTTGTGTTGCTTTCCAACTTTCCATGTATTTATTGATTATTGGATTAGTCTTCCTTGCATTATCTTGTAATTCTCCGATCAATTTTTCATATACTTTTGCTATTTTGAAGATGTCTCTGAGTACTTGGCCTTCAAAGGCATCTCTATAGTGTGGTTCTAGAATTCTGTCCTCACATTGATTCCTACTGCATTATATGGTTACATTATTATTTTTAATCTCATAGATTTGTAGTTGAAGCCTTTCTTTACACTGAAATTTTATGGGAAACTGGTTATTCCAACTTTGTACATTTTGTTTTCTTATCCAGCCATCTATTGATGTATTCTGAGAGTTTTAGTAACCTTGCTACATTCCCTGTATGTTTATTGAGACCTTCTCTACTCCTGATGGCTGTCCCTCTGTGTTACTTTTAACCACTTTCCATGCTTTCAGTAATTCAGGGGTATGGCTGGTACAGTAACACATAGATGCTTAAACTCTTCTGTTTGCAATATATTTGGTTCACACACAAAACCATTTGCCAAAAGTGTGATCTTGTTTACAAACACAACCTCAGTGACAAATATCACCACCTGCATCTTACCCACACAAAAAGAAATGCAGCAGTCTTCTCCCAAAGTGTGAAACAATTTAAGTTCTTAATCCTAGGTCCTACTGTACATTTCTGCACTTGGGTTGCCTTCAGATTGGACTTACAGCATTTGGATGTTTGGGAGTACGTTTTTGCTTTTATCTTTTTCCACCTACTTGTTTTTTCATTTCTTTTTATTTTATCTTGTGCTAAAATTAATGGTTGCATATAAACTAATGATTTTGTTGCCATTATACAAATCCTTTTAGCCAGTTTTCATTGCATACTTGTTTGGTACTAATGTATTTTTGTGTGGCTATGGGTACTCCTTTAACACTGACCCAAGATTTAATACCTTGTTTAGTTTAGAACAAGAGGATGTGGTGTATTTAGGACACAGCCATTTTTCTGTGAACTTACTCTAATGCTGTTAATGTCACAAAGGTATTCTCAGTGTTGCTTAATAAGAAATAGTGACATTTATGTGTCCATTAATATTATGTGAAACAGTACTGTAGTATCACCCAAGATAAATTAGACATTAGCATATAATAAAATTAGTTGTACAAAACCCTTAAATCTAGAGGAGAACCTAAAAATAATGGTAAATTATCAGTCAACATCGACTGATAATTTACCATTATTGACTCATATCTAATATGAACTAAATGTAACAGCTATCTTTCTGATGGTAACAGGAGAGAATGCTATAGTAGTTGTACAAGTTAAAAATCAAAATATTAATAAAGATTTTAGACTGCACTATTAAAATTTGTATTTGAGCATGAAATTATGAAAGCAATACAACTCAGATTAGCATCAGGGAAATCTGAAATCTGGGAACAGAACAAACCAAGAAAGTGAAAGACCTCTAAACAATTGCCTCTGAATCTTGAAAAAATACATTGAAGAATAGATAAAATATAATAAAACAAATAAATAAATACAAAGAAAGACCTAGAAAGATGACCCTGATTCTTCATACGCAGAAATAGCATTAGTAAAATGTCCAAACTCTAAAACATATATATATATATATATCCATTAAATTACTTTAGTACTTTTATTTATAGATTATTTTTCTTTGTGAGCTATTTCTTTAGCAGACAGACTATTTGGCAAACTTTGTTTTTGTTTGCAAACTCTACATTAGAAGCCAACCACAAGCAGATTTACTGGGAAAACATGAATGTAGCCATTATTCTCAGAATTGTGGAAGGAATTCAGTTGGTGAAACAGTATACTAGGGACACTCTTCAGTGACTTAGATAAATCATTGTTCAAATTCACATGAGAGTGCAGGAGATCCAAAATAGCAAAAGCAATTTTGGACAACAAGAGAAACACAGGAGACATCTCAATACCTAACTTCAAGTTGCTTTTGAAAGCAAAAGTTATAAAAATTACTTAGTACTAGAAAAAATTACTGAACCAGTTTAACAGAATAGAGAATACAGAAACACTTGCAGATGCTTTCAGCTTCTTGACAGCTTGAAAAGTGGCCAAAATATACACTGGAGCAAAGACCTTGATAAATCATGCTGGATGCTTGAATAGAGGCCATGCATTTAGTGTTAAAAGTGTGCAGGGACATAATTGAAGGTCTACTCTTCATATGAGAAATGCCATCCAGCAGGGAGAAGAACATGTCCATGTCCACACAATATTGGCTCTTAACTAGGACAATTCCAAGTACTGTTAGGAAGGCAAAGACACTGACTAGTACAATTTTCAATATGAGCACATGAGGCATTTGAAGTTGCTTCATATGGAGTGAACATTTTAACAGCATTATCAGGTGTTTTAAAGGTGGGAGTGCTCCAATTTGGATAGTTAGCATATGTTACAGTTTTGTTTGGAATAGTGGTGGAAATGGTGTAATTAGAGAGGCAGGGTTCTTGCACAGTGGAATCAAACAGGACCCAAGAATATATTTTATTTCTGCCTTTTGAGCAAGACAGAAATGAGAGACATTAGATGTTATTGCAAATTAAACCCAAATATTGCATTCCAATCTTTCTTGAAGGTTGTGGTACTCTAAAGTCCCCATGGTGGGTTGCAAAAACATATAGCAATAGAATACAAACAAGCATTAAAGAGCTCATTTTCAATTTGGTGAATACCATGGCAAGAAGCTTTTCAGCAGTGGGCTCCCTGTAACATGCATAGAGCAAGTGTTGTACAGACTGGAGCAGCACCTTTATATCACCCCAGGTCACTGGCTGAGCAGTCCTCAGCCTGGGTCACTTCACAGGCAGATGGGCTTAATTTAGGGAGAAGGGAAACTGTTGATTCAGATTTTGCAGCCTGTGGTGCCATTTCATTCTGTATAGGGTGAACACAATGAGCAGGAATCCAAACAGGGCCTGTTGGGCATAACACAGAAGCTTCCCCTCCTCCCCAGGGCAGCAGGGATGCTGGCCCCTGGCAGCCTGGGTCTGGGGGGCATCCTGTACAATACAAAAGGCTTTGGTAGAGGCTCATCCTGGTAAAAATGTATTTGAACTGGGAAGAAGAAAGTCTTATTGGGAAAGACGAATGATTTAAAGTGAAAAGCACGAAGGACAGAGTAGAAAAAACCTGTGCACGGGATGCCTTTTTGACCATTAATTGCTTAAAGAGAAGAGCTTTGAGTGTACAATAAGTTCATTCAATAATAGCCTGACCAGAAGGATTGTAGGGAAGGCCAGTAACATGGCAAATTTGCCATGTGGAACAAAAGGAAGCTAAAGTTTGTGATGTATAAGCTGGACTTTTCTCAGTTTTAAGGGAGAAAGGTACAACCGTTACTGCAGAGGTAGCCAGAAGATGTTGGATTACATGTTGAGTAGATTCTCCACACAGTGGTGAAGCCCAAAAAATCAGAAAATGTGTCAACAGAAATATGAAGGAATGAGAAAGGCTTTAAGGAGGAACAGTAGGTGACCACTGTTTGCCAATGGTCATTGGAGCGAAGGCCATGAGGGTTGACAGAGTCACAGGGAAAGGAGTGAAGTGTGGCAGCACAGTGGGAACTGGCAGATAAAAGGGCTTTAGCTTCAGAGACTGGAATATGCAACAATCTATGTAAGGAAGGAGCATATTGATGAAACAAGGCATGGCTTTCTTTGGCATGATCAGAGAGGGCAAAGAATACATAGTGCTTGATCAGAAACAGCATCACATTGTTGTAAAATTCTGGGCAGGGGTTGGAGGCTGCGAATATGTAAAGAAAGAGGGAAGCATGAGGAGCACAAGGAAGTGGCTATAAATGTAAAAAAAAAAGACATTAAGTTGCGTTTGTTGCTGTGGGGAGATAACAGCAGAAGACAAGTGTGGGACAACATTCTGAGCATATAGAGAGTCAGTGTCTAACTTAAGGTCTTGGGATGAAAAATCTGGTAAAGCAAGTATAACAGCAGACATCTCACTACCTTGAGCAGAAGTTTGTGGCAGAGAATACAGGTGTTTCCAAGTGTTATTAACAAAATGCATTACAACTCCAGCAGTGAAGACAGTGAGGGCACCCTTTAAATGGGTAGGAACATAACAAGTTTGAAGAGAAAAAGGAAGTAGGGTAAGCAAGGACAAATGAGGGTCATGGGGCATAGGGAAAGGAATGGAACCACCACAGTCACCCAGAGTGACTTGAAGAGAAGCAGTAGAGGACAGCAGAAAGGGGAAGTCAGCCTTGGTGAGTGGTAAAACAGTACCAGCGAGATCAATTCCAAGGAGTGCAAGTGTAGCGGTACATCCTCAAGAGATAAGAGTAGACACAGCATTGATAGTGGGAAACAAAGTACTACCAGGTAATTGGGGTAAATGTAGCCATTCAACAATAAATACCTTACTGCTCTGGATGGCAACAAGAGCCACGGTGCGTAAAGGGACTGAATGAAATGTGAGTCATGAGAGAGGGCAGTCCTTCTGGACTCAATCCAACATAACTGGTGTGTGTGTGTGTGTGTGTGTGTGTGTGTTAGCAATGCTCTGAAGTCCAGCTGTAGAGAAGGATAGTCAGAGATCACATCAGCAGGATCTTTGTGACCCCGTAAAGCATCCAACAGAGGAACTAATTTTGAATGGTCAAGGGAAAATTGTGCCTTGCCCAGTTAAGGTGGCCTAAAAACTGTTGCAGTTTAGAAAGTGTAGCTGGAAAGCTGAAACACAAGGTAAGTAAGGCAGGCATTGAAAAGGCTCGAAGAAGTCAATGTCCATAATAGGAAAAGGGTTAAGAGCATTGGACCATTCTTGGGGGGATATGGAGCCCAAATTCTGCTAAAAAGGAGGAGAGATGATGGAGAATAGAGGGATATAGAGAAAGACCAGCCACAAGGATGACATCCATGTAAATTATGAAAATATTTTCTAAAGGTAAACAGGTCAGTATCCACAAAATATTGACAGACGGCTGGACTATTTATCATACCTGGAGGTTATGTACACCAATGGTACCTGCATGTAGGCTTGTGATTATTATAGACAGGAACCGTGAATTCAAAATGAGGGATATCCTGTGGATGTAAAGGAATAGTGAAGACACAGTCTTTTAAGTCAACATTAAAGACTTGAAATTCTCAAGGAATAAGGTTAGGATTAGGAAGACCACATGGTAAGGAGCCCATAGGGACTACATATTTATTAATCTGCTGGAGGTCACTTACTTGATTTATTTTGTATAGTGAAGATCGGTGTATTCCAGGGGCTAGTAGTGGGCTCAATATGACCTGCAGCCAGTTGTTCTTGAATCAAGGCCTCCACTGCTGACAATTTATGTTTAGCTAAGCACCACAATTCAACCCAGACCAGACTGTCAGTTTTCCATTTTAGAGGTAGTGCGTGAGGGGCAGTGGAGGCCCTTAGGATAAATTTGTTTCCACATAAGCATGGAGTTGAGAAAGAACGTCATGGCCCCATATCACAAAAGGAATGTCCATATTATATGGTTGAATGGAGGCTTTCTTTTGCCCATTGTGAGTACAGGCAACAGGGTTGTTATTGTAGAACATGTTGTGTGAAGAGCCCTGAAGCACCAAAGGGATGAACAGGTGAAAAAGATAAGTGAAAAGGCCAGCATGAGTGAGGAAAGACAGGCATCTGCTCCAGTGTCTAGTAAGTCTTAAAAGGAAATATTGTCAATAGTTAAAGAGAGGCTTAGGGTTTATCTCCTAGGGGACTAGCAGCAAAGCAGCCACCACTGTAGAGCCAAATCCCTGATTTCCAGGAGTAACATCTTGAGCTTTAGAGGAAACATAAGGCAAGTCAATTAGTTGAGCTATGTATTCAGAAACATTTAGTTGAATGGGCAAAAGAGACCACAGTTGAAGCAATAATATTCCAATATAATCAGCATCAATGACCCCAGGAATCACAAAGATGCCTGTCTTTGATGCATGTGAGTGAGGCAGAACTAGTCCAGTTGTCCCAGGAGGTAAAGGACAGGAGGAAAAGAACCATGAAAAGTAGTAGGAGGTTAAAGGCATGAAAAGTAGTAGGAACATTATAAACAGTCCTAAGTGTTTCTAAATTTATAAGTTCAGCCAACTGCAAATCTATGCCAGGGCTTCCCCAGGTGGCATGAACGGATTGTTGGAAGGAGGGGGAGGGCAGAGAGTTGCCTGTTGTTCCTGGGCCGGGAATGTGCCCATCATTTGTTTTCCTGATGATTGACCTTGTTTATTATTATTTTTAGTTTTAGTTTTATTTTGAGGGTTTTGCCTGGCCCAATGGTATCCCTTTTTGCAAATGGGACATGGAATATTTGGTCTGGTATTCTAGGTGTTGCCTTACAATCTTTGGGTACATGTCCAGGTTTCCCCCAAATAAAACAAGTAGCAGTGGGCTGTAAAGCAGCAGCCAACAGTTGCATTTTATGTGTTTGAGTCCCTATATTTTGACAAGCCATAATTGCTTGAGACAAAGTAGTAAAAGGTTTCATATAAATATCTTTTAAAGCATTTTTGCAGGCTTGGTTTGCATTTTCATACACCCATTGCTTTAACAAGATAGAGGTTGCTGCTGTGCTGTCCACCTTGCATTCTATTCAATCTCTCTATAAAGGCAGGAAAGAGTCAATAGCCCCCTGTTTGATAGCACTAAATGAACCTTGAGTGTCAGTTGTGAAAGGGATTTTTTCCCAAGGTTTTAAAGTAGTTTGAGCCTTTTGAGGATGAGGTTGGATGTGACAATGAACTTTATTACAGACATCTGATAAAGCTCCTCACCCTGTAATTCATCAACACCCACAGAAGAATTGTGATCTAAATTATCTACAGCCTGTGTGTCTGCAGCACCATTATGTTCTTGAAACCATATCTGATACTTGGTTTGAGTGACAATACTATGCACTAAGCTTGCAAGTTGAATGGGGTCACTTCATAACTTTGACCAATGCTCTCAATAATGGCAATTACAAAAGTCCTTTTAAGTCAATATACTTTTACAGCCTTTTTAAATTCCTTAAAAACAGAATATTGCAAGTTTTCAAAGTGGGGCTCTTGTTCTGGTTGGCACAAAACAAGACATGCAATCAGTTCCCCACATTATTTAGCTTCCTGGGCTAGCTATTGCATCAGAGTTAGAACTGGTGGGGAGTTGCCCAAAGATTTTGTGGGGCTTGTGTCTTGTGGGGGTGGAAGTGGAGAGTCAGAAGCACAAGAGAGGAGTGTAACAGTGGCAGAAGCTGTGTATGGAGGGAGACCTGGAAGCTGGTTAGGTGGCATTGCATATGCTCACCTGCTAAAGCTTGCCATAGCACCTTGACAGAGAGGCCAGGTGTGCAGGACATAGATAGGAGCTTGAAGCTCCACCTGCAGCAGTTTGACTATCTTTCCTCAATCCTCCATAATGAGCATCCCTCCCTCAGTATACCAAGGTCAATAATCATGAATTTCTCGCTAATATTGTACTAAATTAGGCTCAGGGAACCCATGGCCCAACTTCTTAAGGAGAAAAAGCAGATCTGCCTTATGTTTCTGCTGCACTTCAGACAGGGAATTCCCCATGACTCACCCAGGGATTTTCAAAACTTTATGAAGTTGATGCGTCAGGGGCCATATCACACCTCAGGAACACAGCGAATGCAAGTCATCCTCCACTGCAGATGTCTCTGCCATTGAGTCCCCTGTTCAGGGGCCAGTGTTGGGGTTCTCCAAACGAAGGGAAAAGGAAGGGTCAGCACAAAATGACAGCCAGCCAGCCAGAATAATCAAGTAGCTTTTATGGAGATAAAGAGCAAAGAAACTCAAGTTGCACATGCTTAGATTATGAAACTTGCTTCCTTATTGTACTAATGGGACCTCATGTTTTTAGCTTGAGGTGGGGACCATGTTTCAAGACCTGCACTTTTCCTGATCACACTGTTGACCAGATGTGTCTGTGACAAATTGGAGTCAGGGTGGCCTCTCTACATCCCTCTGCATCTCTCTACTTCCACTGGACCCCCTCAGGGCACTTCTTTCCCATTGGGCTCACCCTGCTGAGAGTTCCACACCCACGCTCAGTTCGCTCCTTCTCCTCAGTCCTTCAGTGCCTCTTCCTGTCCTGCTGTTCCTCGTCTCACCTCAACATTTATTTTCCATGTTTACTCAATGCCTGTTGCCCTTCCTTTTTTCTTGGCTTCATTCCATCCATTGCATTTTCCTGAACACCTGGCTGCTGTGTCTCTGCCTCTTTTTTGTGCAACTCTCCACACTTTTTCCTGTTCTTCTGGGCCCCAGGACTTTCTCCCCAAGTCTTGGTTCTCCTATCCACACCCCTCC
>PVLA01012599.1:0-43109 GCA_004027455.1 Hydrochoerus hydrochaeris | reverse complement strand
GCAGCCTCTTTATAATACCGTGAATTTCCTAATATTGAGGCTCCATTTGTGTGACCCAAACTTTCTGTTTAATGACATTCATTTGAGCCCAATTATGCAATTATGACCATTGTGACTAGTTAGAGTCTGGGTTTAGCTCTACAAAGCATCTGCATTTGACAGCTTTTGTCACACAAGTTGTTCAGCAAAGAACTAAGAAGATTCACCTTACTCACATCTTCCTAACTAGGCACTCACAGAAAGCAGTGTGGTTAAAGAACACAGCTCTACAGAAAGGAATATGCCATGTTCTTCCCGGTTAGTGATCAAGAAATAAATAGGTAAGCTAAAAGTGTCATCTTGATCATTCCTGGAAATAATGTACCTTTTTTCCCTGATAGCAAATAGAGACCATGTAGCCCATAACCTGTGCACAGGGAGCTACCATTGTTTGAATGTGTTCCCCAAATTTCCAGTGTTGAAACTAACTCTTCAATGCATCACTGGGACCTATTGGGAAGTTTCTGGATCACTAGGGTAGGACCATGCTGAAAGAATCAGTATCTTTGTATAGAATCAATGCCTAGATATTACAGGAGTTTGACCCCCTCTTTCTTCTCTTCCAAACAATCCTACTTGCTCTTCCACTTTCCGTTATGAGTAGAGGTTGAATGAGCCCCTTAACCATAACAAGTGTCTGATCTTTAATTTCCAAGTCTCCAGAAACATTAGCCACAATGAACCTTTTGCCTTTGTCAACCAGCTTCAGTTATTTTGTTATCATAAGCTGAAAATGGACTACGATGCCTAAGTGATTTAAATTTACTTTTAGTTAACTTTTATAAAAATCTTTTTATCTCTCCTTTAACTCACCCTGGGGTATGAGAAGCATATGACTGTAAAAACAAATCAACAAAACATGAAAATATGGCTACTGGAATGGGCACTCCAAACATGATTATAGTAAGTTAGAGAAAAACTTATTACCTAAGAAGACAACACCTTAGATCTCAGAAGATAAAAATATTATTTAAGAATCTTGATTTTAAGAAAAATACTAGAAGTCTTTTTCCAGAAGAAATCACCCCATGTAGATGTCTTAAAATGCTTCAAGGGCCTTAGAATTAGCCGAATATTAGGTATGACATTACTTGCTAGGTGGTTCCTTCAGGCACCCAGAGATTAAAGTGAGCTGCTGCCAAACCTGCCTATTCCCCAGCTCACCCATTCAAGCCCAGACCAAACACCCAATAGCATCCTCCTCATTCTATTCAGAGTCATAGAATGGGCTGACAATTGTACACAAATGATGGCTTGAAGAACTAAATCATTTGGATCAACTTCATTTAATTCACAGTCCAAGTCAAGTTACTGAATTGGGAGCTCTAGACTAAAATACTCAGCTGGAAAGTGATGTTGGAAGCAACACTAACCTATAATCTTAATAATTATGTAGATCTTAGATACATCCCCTGCAAATTATAAACTTTTTCTTTCCACTAATGGAAATATAAATATGCATTAGGTCAATCTATGCTGATTTCTCTAGCGACATACTTTAAAATAGTTTCCTTTTTAATATATTTTTTGTTTGCAAAACATAGAGCATTGGGGGAGATCATTTATATAAAATAAAAATTGATGATCCTTTGGGAAATACTGTTCTTGAGTCTCAAAGTCGCGTGAGACTTCTTCATTATCTTTGGATATTGTCATTAGGGTTAGGGTTACAGAGAGCACAAACACTCCAGAAGGTCAGGATTGATTGATTTTATATGGCATTGGGGCAATCCATGGAAGAGGTTGAGGTCCTTAATGAAATAAATCATACTAAATGAAGAATTTTTATTATGCTCATCTAACTGCAAGTAATGAGGTAATAAAGCCACTTCCTAGCGTGCCAGTTATTTGTGAGATAAAAACTGCCAAAGACTGTGGCAGTAGGATGAAAATCATTGAGATAGGAATGCAGTTTCTATGTGCTCAAAACAGTGTTATGGTAAAATAGTTAAATACTGATATTAAGTGATTTTTCTCTAGATAAACTTGAGCCTGTGCCTTTTAGGGAAGATGCATGACACATATATTCATCTCAGATGCATACTTGCACTTTAAACTTTTGGAAACATTCTTCTGTAACATGAAAATTATTAATATTTGTAAGTGTTAAAGACAGTATTTTCTGTTAGGCCTATTGTAACTTGCATTTGTTCTCTTTTTTTCTATTAAATCATTACCCATTTCTTGCTCCTGTCTCTAGATTTTGATTTAGAAAAAAATGTGAAAGAAAGTCATGGAATTCCAGGATAATTCAGATTTGCAAAGCTTTTTCTTTTGTAAGTTTGTCTGATAGTCAGAGTACCTAACACAACTAAGCCATTTGTGTTTGTATTCCTGACTTATAATGCAAATTTTATTGTTTATGCATTATTTGGGGGATAGTTGATCTGTGATGCTGTTGTGGTTAAACAACGGAATCATTGAAAATGTAAATTTCTAGCTTATATATTTTAGATACTGACATTTCAATAGTTTGTGTCATTAGGGTTGTTTGTGTTAACTAGGACAATTTTATAAGAGATTGCTCCAAAGTTTTCTGAATGGGAAAGGAGTGTCTGTTAAATCTAACAGTGATTTTTTTCTTCTCAGGAATTACTGTTGTTAATTCACATAGTCTTAAACACAGAAATTTATTCTTTTTTTAATAGAACTCTTGATTTAATTTCTCTTTAAGCTGCTCTCTGTCTTAGCAATATCTTATCTTATTTTTTTCTCCCTTTAAAACTTATTTTATGTTCTAAATTTCCTTTTGAAAACTTCTCCCAAAATTATTTGGAATGAGTTCCTCTTTCCTTCATTCCTTCTTTCATCTATTCCTTCCTCTCAGGACTTGAAATCAATCCCAAGACCTTCACAATGAGCTACATCTACAGAAACTTTTATTATTGTTTTAAATTTTAACGCAGTGTCTCTCCAGTTTAGCTAATTGCCAGGCAGGCTGGGCTTCTGCCTCAACCTCCCAGAGTGCTGAGATTATAACTGTGTGGACTAAGTCCATCCAGTTTCTCTGTATGCTTAGTAATAATGTGGATTTTCAGGTTGCAAATAATTATGTTGAAATTTCAGAGATAGAAAGCATTGTCCTATAATGACAAGCCTATCATGAAATGATAATCGTTTGGTGTTCGATGATGTTGTAACAAGATAAAAAATTTTCCATTAGAGATATCATTAATCGTATTACTTTAGAGCATCAGCATATTTTTGTTTCTAAATTTTTCTCTCTCAAAATGTGTAGACGGGCCGGGCATGTAGCTCAGCGGCATAAGTGCCTGCTTTGCAAGCACGAACGAGGTCATGAGTTTGATACTCCATATCAAAAAAAAAAAAAGTCAGAGTTTAAAGAAGAATTATCTATGTGTTACTGTCTTAATATCTATTTAATTGCATGTTATGTGGATGCTTGAATATTCTCAGAACAGGGAAAATCAGCCACCTAAATTTGTGTCAACACTTTTCTGTAATTCACCATGTATTTAAAGTCTCACAAAAAGTCATTTTTAGCCAACAAATTAGAAACTGGTCATGTTTCAATCTCTATGAAAAACAATCCAAAATCTACCTTGAAAACTAGAAGAAAATGAAAACAAAGTTTATTTCTGTACATATTCCCCTTTATAATATATACTACCTAATTGATGTATATATAACCTTTTAAAATTTCAATTAAGCTCATTACCCCACCTCTAAGAGTCCTGCTTATCTCTCTAGGATTGCATGCAGCTTTATCTTTGCTTTCTTCACATCACACAAGTTTCTCAAACTCCATTTATGTCTCTCTCTTTGTATTTGTATCTCTGTATTGTACCACACCTTAGTCCATTCTAACAGCCACAACCTCAAAGGAAAGCTGCAGTGTCTGAGTACACCCACTAACATTTATCAGACTCCTTTGTCATCTCTTGTTGTGGTAGAGTGGAAGAAGTGATGTGACAACAGAGATTGAATCAGTGAAAATATTAATAAAAAAATGAAATTACATCCTATGCTTGGTTATCATCGATTTAAAATTGAATCTCAACCAAGAAAGTACATGAGATGGAAATGAGGCATTTGAGCTTAATTAGTTGAGTAAAATGTTAGTTATTCTACCTTGTGTGTTAAGCAGGACTGTGTGTCTGTGTGGGTGTATAAGTTGTCTTTTGAATGCATGATAGGCATTGAAAGGTATCCAATAACCTCTCTTACTTGTTTTTCCATTAGAAATTTCTTTGATTTTCTTCAAATATTTTAATTGAACAGGAAAATGATACATCATAACTTTTGTACATTATCAAGGAAGAAAACCATTTTATTGTTTACAAGCAACTTTAATTTCCCTCTAATTTTTTCATAAAGGAGAAAGGTAAATTATATAGACTATTTTCCAGTGGAATTGCAAATTAATATGTTAAGAGTTTGTCCAGAGACTCTGAAATTTCAAATATTCTTTCTGAAATGCCATTCTGTTATTGTTAACATTGACTTACACACTAATTATCACTGGTATTTTTCTGTCTGTATTTCTGTTACTTATTTGTTTTTTATTCAGACCTGATAAACTCAAAGTAACATAATGGGAAACCATACGGGAGTGACAGTGTTCATTTTGGCAGGCTTGACTGAGGACCGGGAATTGAAAGTTGTGTTATTTATCTTCCTGCTGCTTACTTATTTGCTCAGCATCGCAGGCAATCTGATAATCATCATGCTCACCCTGGTGGATATTCATCTGAAGACTCCCATGTATTTTTTCCTTCGGAATTTTTCTTTCTTAGAAATTTCCTACACTACTACATGCATCCCTAAGTTGCTAGTTAGTATGGCAACTGGGGACAAAACTATTTCCTATAACAGTTGTGTTACTCAAGTGTTTTTCGCATTCCTACTTGGAGCAGCAGAGTTTTATTTGCTGGCCGCTATGTCCTATGACCGCTACGTGGCCATCTGTAAGCCCCTGCATTACACAACAATCATGAACAGCAAAATCTGCATACAGCTTGTCCTCAGCTGTTGGTTTGCTGGCTTTTTCATCATCTTCCCACCACTGCTCTTAGGCCTGAATCTGGAATTCTGTGCCTCCAACGTTGTGGATCATTTCTACTGTGACACCACCCCTCTCCTGCAGATCTCCTGCACAGACACTCACCTGCTGGAGATGATGGGCTTTGTCTCAGCTTTGGTGACACTCTTGGTCACACTGGTAATGGTGATAATATCCTACACACTGATTGCCCTAACAATTTTAAAAATCCCTTCAACCAGTCAGAGGAAAAAGGCATTTTCCACATGTTCGTCTCACATGATCGTCATATCTCTTTCCTATGGCAGCTGCATCTTCATGTACATGAAACCATCAGTCAAACAAAGGATATCTTTTTCCAAAGGAATTTCAGTTCTCAATACTTCAGTGGCTCCACTACTGAACCCCTTTATCTACACCTTGCGAAATCAACAAGTGAAAAAGGCCTTTGTTGATTTGGTTCATAGGGTTGTTAGTTTCTCCAGCAAATGATTATCCTATTTCATTACATGAAGGCAATAACCGAAGAAAACTCTATAATGTTAAGAGTTTTCATGACATATTTCCCTCCTTTTTCTTTTTTCTTCCTGTGCTTTGATAGTTTGATATTGATCTTTACATGTTTTAAAACTAATTTTTTCTCAAGAATATCTGTTCCAGTGAAGGTAATTTCTAATTCTTTATTAATTTTTTTTCAGTTGTCATCATGTTTTTCTTGTAGTCATCTGAAAACATTTAGGCTAAGTTTTCAGTATGTGTCCTTTGTCATTTATAGCTCCAGTTAGTCATGAATGTTAAATAATTTTTGTAATCACATTTTTTGACACAGAGTTATTATACTATACTACCCTGTATTTGTGGTATATTGCCAACTTAAAGCTAATACATATTTCTATTTTGATTATGTTGCCCATTTCAGTGGTGGTGAACTTGTGGGATATTTGCTGCGGTAATTGCTTGTGTCATTGAAAACTTTAAAAGTTTCGCCATCACTGGCTTATTTATTTATGTATGTTGTATTTAAAGAAATGAAAATAAAACATAACAAAATGCAAACATTATTTTTGCTGAGGTTTTTTTGTTTGGTACCATCATTCGAACTCATGACCTTGTACTTTCCAGACAGGCACTACATGGCTGAGCTGTATCCCCAACCACTGTTGCTTATATTTGAATTACATATGCTCATATGAATTACATACAATCATTGATTTTAGAATCAATTTTATGAAACTAGTCATTTGTTTCTATGTGACAGACATATTACAAATGATCATAGTTAAAAGGAAGTGTATTAACCTCATTGGTTTACTTTGAAAATTAATGAAATTAAATACTTAACTGATGCTCTCAAATTTCTGAAGTTGTCTTTGAAAACACTGGGATATTTCTGAAAATAATTGGAAAGATTTGTGAATGATTATTAGGAAAGAAATGCAATGCTATGTCATTTTATTTATTCCTTGCAAAAATCCTCTATCTAGTATAAATATGAGGTCTCCATGTATATTTATATATAAATTTACATGTATATACAGATATAAATATATATATATATGCATATATAATTATAGTCATATCTCCTAGTGAAACCAGGAAAGTAAAAAAATCATATTATTTTCTTTAGAAGATTCTCCAGAAATAGATCACTATTAATTTTTCTGTGTGATGAGAATAAAAAAATAAAACAAAAGTATTTTAGCAATTATATATATATATATCCTATTCCACAAATATTTTACAATAAATGCATATGAGTCCATGTTGTCATCTTTTCCATTATTTTGAATCTGCAATCTTTAGAAGGAAATATCTTAAAAAATTAGTACTTGATGGGACATAATAAAATAAACAGAAAACAAATGCCTTTATTACATACAAGGGAAAATTACACATTTCTGTAGAACTGGGTTAAAATATGACTTTAAGTAAAAGTTAAATGATTGATTATATCTTTTCTTGTTATTCAGATATAAATATATATTTTTTAAATTTGATAAAGTACATGTAATAATCCTAAAACATGCTCTACATTTTAGAAATTTTAACAGTGTAGAAAATTAAAAAAAACATATCTACCATTGTGAGACAGCATAATAAAAGTAGAGGCTACCTAGAGACTGACTAGTTTTGATCCTGTTAGGTTTGAGAATCAGTTTGCTCAAAACATACTGCCCATATTAAATCTCCTCTTTTAACTCTCATGGAATTATTCTGAAAGTTTATGTATTATGGAATGTGTCCTGTACTCATTGAGAACCCAGTTCAAGTATTATTTTTTAAAAAATATTGTTTGTCATTTCAAGACAGTTCCTGTGTTACTTCTTTCAAACGCTTAATAATTTTTTAGTAACTATGTGACACCTATTCTACAAAAGCTTTCCTAAATTCCATGGAGATTTATCATTAATGCTAATAAGTTTCAATCAATCCTTAAAATCTAAAGATACACACTGCCCCCAAATGTCTACAGATATGGTTTTTTGAGTCATTAGATTCATTTTCTGGAAATGAAACAAAATATAAGCTATTAAACAAACATTATTTTTAATTGAAAAGAACACTGTCAGATGTTTATCTTTTGTCTCGATACAGATCTCAATTTTTGGTCACTTTGCAATAACACAAAATTCTTTCTCCTCTAAGTAAAATTTTGTACTTTTACCTTAATGTTAATATAACTACAAAATTTTTGTAGGTCGAGTGATGTTGAGTCATATCAACATTAGCCTATATTTAGACTTTTTACAAAGTATAGGTTATGTTTATATAAAGCAAGTTCTTGGAAGAGAGTTGAAAAATTTTGGTGAATTGTTTAAAATATAATTTCATGTATTTTAAATCATAATTTCTATTCTAACTGGCCTCTTTCTCAACTATACCAAATTCCCTGTATTCAGATATTAGGATGTCACAGTATTTCATTATTTGCTTTCTAATGTTGGTCATGATTTGAAAACTTTAGCTACAAATGTGCCTTTTTCTTTGTTTACTGAGATTTTTTTTCAAATACTCCAATCACAGCATTAATTACTAAAAATTGAATTGAGTTTTCTATTGTGAGAAAATTTTTTCAAATATTTTGCGTTTGTATCAGTGATGTTGACCTCATAAAATTAAGTTGCACTATGTTGTGTACTCTTTTTTTTTTCAAGGAGTTTTAAAAAATTGGTATTAGTTTGCCTTTGAACATTTTTATACTTCAGCTGCAAAGCAATCTTTTCTTTTGTTTTTCAGTTGAGGGCTTTTAAAGCATAATGCTTGTTTGTTTTTCCTATCATATCTTTCTCAAACCCCAAGGTCAGTTAAATGAGAGATAAAGAAATCTTTGCAACCCATGTCAGTGATGAAAAGATGATATTTTTACTGGCAAATGATAAACATTTCAAATGTATGATTAAATAGGAAAAAATTCTAAAAATTGAATTTGATAGGTATAGAAAATTCATAAATGTGTAACTATATGTTGCGAACTTTTAAGTTCATGTTATGACATTCAACTCCACACATACAGAGATGAAAACAAAAACAATTCACAGCTACCACAGCTTAAACAAGAGATAGCCAACATTTTTTTAGCTACAAAATCCATTCTTGTTTTAGAGGTTGTTAATAAACAGGAAAGCTATTACACACTTGGTGAGAATTGATGGAATACACATAGAGAACAATTTAGTAATAGTTAACAAAATAAGTATGGGCTTTCTTTTAATTCAGTAATTTCAACTTTAGCAATTCATCTATACGCTACCTTGAGCATTATAAAAATTATGTTTTAAAAATATATTTTGTCAAAATACATATGCACGTTTTTATTCATTGGCACACTTTTTAAACTAAACTGGAAATAATCTATTAACTGGGCATTTAGAAGAACAATTACATCTTTCTCCTGGAATAGCAATACTTTAGAAATTGTTAACATGATGACCACAAGGGAAAAAGGAGAAGAATCTGGGCATGTGTCCTTTAGGCCTTTCAGAAAACATGGAATTGTTCCTTTGGTCACTCACATGTGAATCAACAAAAAAGGTGATATTGTAGACAAGAAGTGAATGGAAACTTTTTTTAAAAAGGAATGCCTCACACATGTCACCATCACATGACCGGGCGAGTCCACAGTTTCACCAAGGAGGATGTTGGTGTTGTTGCAAATAGGAAAGTTAAAAGCAAGATATTTGCCATAGAGTTAATGTGCATACTGAGGATATTAAACACTCTGAGAATTGAGATAACTTCCTGAAACACAGTAAGGAAAAGGATCCAAAACAGAAGAAAAGCAAAGAGAATGATCTCTGCGTTCAACTGAAGCCCCAGCCTGCCTATATGGATGGAGAAGCACACTTCGTGAGCACCAATGAAACAGAGCCTGAGCTGCTAACCCTCTATGAGTCCGTGGCATAAACGGGGGATGCTGCTCTGCTGTTCTGCATGTAATTAGTGGCTAAGTGATCTAGGACCTGCTTAAAAAATTAAGAAAAGCATCCCAAATTATAACCACGGTTTTCTTAAAAGAACAGGTATATGGTGGCCCTTTCCTCAGAGAAGCACACACTTGTAGCAGATTCTCATTGCACCTTACTAGCTGTGTCAGCTCTTTACCCTTCAGTGTTTTTCTTGCTGAACGATCTGAGGTATTGTGTAGGTGTATGGACAGAAATGTCCATACACTTACAAACTATTGATATGGTTTATAGATCCTATAAATCACCACAAGAAAAACATGCACCAAAAAAATGGAAGTGGGTGTATGGTGTTTTAGTTAAGTAAATAAATTGTTTAAAATAAAAAGGTAAAAAGAGTGAATAAATAAACCATGGCACATCCTCACATAGCAGGACTATACAACTATAAAATACTTGTAATTTCCATGAATTGATGTTTTGAGTTTAAATAGATATACTGTTACATGGATAAACTAAATGGAAAGAAGTTACAGTTATCTTAAAATCACTTGATCTATAGCAGTGTTTCTCCACTTTATACTTTCGCCTGTGATATCCACTTAAAATGTTTCTTCTACCTCCTGAGCTATGTACCTGTGAGTATAAAAGACAGATACGTGGTAGGCAATCCAATATTATAGCATTCTCTACAGAATTCTCTGAAATCATAGATTTAGTTAGGTTTATTGTACATATTATGTATGCATAATAATTGTTGTAGCTTGGCATAACTGATGCCATCTTGAGCCCTGCATTTAACCAGTGCCCTGTATTTGACTCAGGAAAATAAAAAATTACTCAGAGTACAATCCCATGAAAAAAACAGAATGAGCTATACCCACAGGAGAAAATTAACCTGTTCAACAAAGAAGCAGGACATAGGTGTCAACCAAAAATTAATGTAAGATTCTAGCTAAATTGTTTCCAACAGGACGTCTTTTTGTGGTTCTGTTTTAAAAGCTCTGTAACTTTCCAGTTCAGGACCACTCGGTGAGACTCTAAAACAGGGGGTTCTATTTGAGTGGTCCTGAGCTCAGCTAATTATATTTCAAATTTATCAGTTTGGCTTCTTGGATTCTTATACTGTTGTTCATGTACCCACCTCAGTAATCACATTATAGGAAATTTGTACCTGTATATACTATATCTTCATTCTTTTCTTCCACAATGCCTGTGTTTCCCTTCAACACCTCTCTCATCCCATTTTATCAAAGCTGTTTCCATTTTTTCCTTCTTTTGTTTTGTTTTTCCTTCTTTCACTTCCCATGTCCCCTTCCCTGTTACCCTTCCAATTTGAACAGTGTCTTCCTATTTCACAATATCTAATATGCATTTTGGTCCTTATTTTCACTTTCAGTTTCTCACATCAAAAAAAAAAACCATGCAGTATTTACACATGCATGTCTGAATGATTTCATTTAAAAGCCTAGTCTCAAATGCATCTACTTATCTAGAGATGTCTCAAGTTTATCACTCTTTATGGATTAGTAGTATTCCATTATATAAAAGAACCAGGCTGGGGATAGATTTCAGCTGCACAGCAATTGTCTGGCAAGTGTGAGTTTCTGAATTTTATTCCCAGTACAAAAAACAAAACACATTTCTTTATCCATTCATTAGTTGACAGATATTTGAGATATTTCCAAGATTTATCTATTCTAAACTGTCATGTTATAAACATAGGTATGCATATATCACTGTGGTATGATATTTTTCATTCTTTAGAAATTGAATATGTCTCTATAGAAAACACTTCTGGAACATAAGATATAAAATCCCTTGGAAATGATGTTCATTCACCCTGAGAATTCTTTGTTTATATTAGATCTTTTCCCATAAGACACAGAAGGTTTATATCCTCCACCATCTAAGAATTAATTGTCATATTCCATTTTCTGTCCCACTGAGAAATTTTTACAGAGCCTTAGATAAAGAAATTGCAACATATAGCAGAAAAGAGGGTGAATTGATAAACTTTCCTAATCATATGCAATAAAGAAGCACAATTTTTATGAGCAACAATTAAGTCAGTCATACATTTTAGTGTATGAAGAAATGGTAAGAAGAATGGACAACTATTCACTGTTCACCAGGATGGTGAACCAGGTATTGAACTTCAAAAAGTTTTCTCATTGTCTGCACATGAAATTTGTAAAGAAAGCTGTTAAACTACAAAATATTAGTGTTTTTACTAATTTTTACATTTTATTTGTAGTTGATGGTGAATGATTACAAAAGATATGAGAGTATTTGAAGGCTATAAAATGTTATAATATTTATGTGATATTGTATCAAATAAAATAAAACATAATTGTTTTAATTGCCCTGTGTTCATACAGTATCATACTGTGATTTGTTTGCTTTTTCTTACAGTGCATGTAGTGGGAATCAATGGTAGAAGTGTGTGTTAAAGCAGAACAGATCAGCAGTTGACAAGAGAGACTTTTTGTTTAAATATTATTTAATTAAGAATTTTTATCAGTGTTGCAATGATTTCAGTGAAGGGGAATATTTTTGCTTAATAGTCATCTGATTGTACTATAAAGCACCAGACATTTGTGCGCTAGTCTTTCTTCAGTTTATGGCGTTAGTAGTTGCGAATCTCTAAATATTGTTTCCAATCAAATCATGTTGATACCACTACTCTTCTTTGATTTATGGTATTTTATTTGCCTTGCACATATTTTCTCATGTCTTCACATCCACTGTTCTTTCAGTTTTTAATGTATTCATTTTGAAGATGTTTATTCTAAAAAATAACTTGAGAGCTTGGAAATCATTTTGTTAAAAACTCAATTTAGATCACATGCCTTTAGATAGTTCCAATTTAAAGTTGATTTAATAATTTTTTGATAAGCAAATAAAGCCTAAGAATTTTTTATATTTGTATCACTAATTATTTTCATAAGGAATTTCTATAATTTGGCTTCAAGGTAGAGTTTGCATGAGAGTTTCTTTAGGAACTTCATAAGACTATGTAACTTTAAAATCATGACTTCCAAAAATAGCCTGTTTTAACCTGACTCCACTTTTTTATTGTAAGCCTCAGTATATAATTTTAGGTTTAATTTCATTTTTCCCATGTGGTATTCAAACACATTGGGAATAACACACACACACACACACACACACACACCACACACACACACACACACACATAAGGTTGCTGTTAATTTCTTGTTTGTCTGACATTTAAATATTATTTTGACAAGTCTAATTTGTCTCGATTTCAGTCTACCACTGTTGTGAGTATAAAATTTATTATATGCTCTTTCACTTATTTCTCTAGATATTGCTGATTTAAAATATATTTATGTTTTAATCTAAACTTTAGAATATTAGCAAAAGGTATGTATTAGCAATGAAAGGTATATGTTAGCAACAAAATAGAATGATTCTATTTTAGAAGGTTTCTTTTATAGCTTCTTTAGCTATGTATTTATAAAATTAGTTTCTATAACTAATTTTTCAAGTTTTTCTTGAAGTTAGTTCATCATAATTTGAACTTCCATTCCCCTTTTTATTTCCTTTCACTTTACAATTCTTTTCTCATAAGGTGTCTTCTTCTGAGGAAAGAATTCTGCATTTCTCCTTTATTGTGCATTTCTTTTAATCAATCATATTTTTAGTGTAACTTTCAATCAACCATATTTTTAGTGTAACTAAAAGAAAAAATATTCAGAAAGAAGTAACAGCTCAAGTAAGTGTAATCATAAATTAGAGGTTGGGCTTCCTTACTAGAGGAAAACACAAATCATTTCCTCTTTGTTACTTGGAAATATCTGAGAACCAATATTTTTAGTCATTCAAAAATTTTTAAAAACACGCTTTCGTGATAGGTATTGTGAGCATTGATTCATTGCATAAAAAAGCACAGGTAAATAAATTCTAGCAATTGACCTGGGCATGTCTTGTCTCTCCGATTGCATGTGCTGTAAACCTCATTAACTATAGATTATTGTATTGCATAACTTTGAGTTTCCCTGATGTCATCTATCATTAATCAGGAAATTATATAATATCTCAAATCTTGTATTGTATAGGAAAGAAGTGCATTTCCAAACTTTATGCGTCTTGTAAGTATTCACATAGATACTCAACATGCATTTCATTTATAGCATTCTAATCTATTAGGATAAAAGAACTAAAGCATAAATATGTTGAGAAACTCTAAAAATATGTACAATTTATATTACTATCATAATCATCTGTAAAACATAAACTGGTGTTGCTTAATTCTACCTGAAACATCAGTTTTCTAATTGTGATTTAGAAGTACTGTAATTATCACTTCTATATTTTTGTAGTTTTCTTAAACATTCAGATAGGGTAAGAGACAGAAAAAGTACACAAGTGAACCAGTGTTTATCATTGCAAGTTTAACTGATGAATCATGTTTGAAAGTTCTGTTATTTACCTCTAAGTTTCTCAGTTATTTGCTTAGTACCATTTCGGTCTGCTTGTAATTATAATCATACTAGTAGAAATTAATTCTATGATCCTCATGTGTTTATTGTCTTCTGGAACTTTCCCGTTTTGGGTATTTCATAGCATTCCTGGGTACCACAGTTAATAGGAATACATCTGTTTCTTAGAACTACAGTGTAACTCAGGTGACAAGTTATGTGAAATGTTAGGTAAACTTAGAAACTCAAAAATGTCAAATTTTAAACCAGCATATTGAGACACATTATTTGAAAGTGTCATAAGGCAGGGATTTAGCTCAGCAGCTCAGTCTCTTGCCTGAAAGTGTCATAGATCAACACTAACCAAAAAGGGAAGCGGCGCTGCAAGTAATTAATAAACTTCTTGTAAATTGACAAATAGCTTGTACTCAATTTTGGACAAGCAAATATTTCTTAGCGCTCTTACAAACCTGACAAAATGAAAATAGTTTCATTTTGATGAGCATTATATTGACTTGGGAAAATATTTGCATTTTAGCAATTTTCTAACTATTAAATATTCTATGCATGTTACTTGTCATTTTTTTCTGTATATTTGACAAGAAAAAGGGAAATGAAGAAAAAGTCTAGGGCGATAGAGTTCATTTTGCTTGGACTGACAGATGACTCTGCTACAAATGGTGATTTTCCTGTTTCTATTATTCAATTATGTCTTGAGCCTGATGGGGAACTTAATCATCACTGTCCTCACCCTGCTGGATCCCCGCCTCAAGACACCAATGTATTTCTTCCTCCAAAATTTCTCCTTCTTAGAAATCTCCTTCACCACAGTCTGTATTCCACGGTTCTTGATAAGCATTCTCGCTGGAGACAGAACAATTTCCCACAGTGGTTGTGCAGCTCAGTTATTCTTTTTATTTCTATTAGGAATCACAGAGTTTTACCTCCTGGCTGCCATGGCCTATGACCGCTATGTTGCCACCTGCAAACCACTGCATTACCCCAACGTTATGAACAGCAAAGTCTGCTACCAACTCGTGCTCAGCTCCTGGGCAACTGGACTTTTAGTCATCTTTCCCCCTTTGCTCTTGGGACTCAAGCTGGATTTCTGTGCTTCCAAAGTGATTGATCATTTCCTGTGTGACACTTCTCCAATACTGCAGATCTTATGTACAGATGGGCATTTCATAGAATTGATGGCTTTTATTTTAGCTGTGATGATGCTTGTTATCACACTGTTATTAGTGGTCCTCTCCTACACATTTATCCTTAAAACAATTCTAAAATTTCCATGCATTCAACAATGAAGAAAGACCTTTTCCACTTGTTCCTCACTTATGGCTGTTGTCTGTATTACTTATAGGAGTTGTATCTTTATGTATATGAAGCCATCAGCAAAGGCAAGGGTGATTTTAACTAAAGGGTGATGCTCAATACCTCTGTTGCTCCTTTACTCAACCCTTTCATTTACACCCTAAGGAACCACCAGGTAAAAGAAGCTCTTTAAGTGTGTCTCAAAAGTTTTTTTTTTTTTCAAAATAATGAGATGAAAGTTATCCATAAATAGCATGCTGTTGCATTTTGAATGATAAAATTGAACACAATGTTCAATTACACTAGTTTTTGTTTATACACTTTATCTGCTTGTCTTTATGTCACTTTAGATTCATTAAGTCTGTTTGTAACTCTCTCTACTCATCTTTCTAAGATCTTCCTAACATCTAGAAGAAAATTACTTTTTTCAACATAAAATGTCAAATTCTATCTTTACCTAGAAATGTCTCTTCTCATCAAGCATAGTACTGGGTGCTTTTATCAAAAGTAAGTATTAATGCATGGCATATGCTATTTTTGCACTGTTAAAATTACCAGAGAAAAACACAGATCATATTCATTTTATAATGTAGTTGACATTGTGATAGAAAATAAGTAGGAAATGTGGGTTATTTGAAAGATCAATGTAACCCTCTAAGAGTAATCATCATTTATGATAAACTTTTAAAGAAAGTATTAAATTCAAGGATGCTATGATGACAGCATCCTTTTTTCTACATAAAGCTTTTCAATGTGAGTCACAATGATTAATAATAAATTATTTGTAAATAATGTAACTGTCTCTTTGTGTAAAAATAGTTCAACCTCTGGGAATTCTATCATTAGTTTTGATGAGAAATCTTTATATCATAGTCCTTAGAAATTGTAGTAGCTTACATGTCTACCAAATATGCTGAAATATTCCTTTATTTCACAAAACCTCACCAACAGCATAATTTTTTTATTTTTTCATAACAGCTATTCTTTATGTAATAAGATGTAATCTCAGTATGTTGCTAATTAGCATTTCTTTGGTGGACAAAAATGCTGAGCAGTTTTTAATGTACCCACTGGCCTTTTGTACTTCTTTTATTGAGACATGCATTTTAATTTCCCATTTGGTTTTTTGGAAATGTACATTTTCAAGTTCTTTATATATTTTTTCTAGTAGTCCTCTTTCCAAGGCATAGCTGGAAATTTTCCCATTTTTTGTCTCTTTTTCTTTTGGTTATTTCCTTTGCTGGGCAGAAACTGTAGATTTTTTGTGTTGATTTTGTAATATCTACTTTGCCCAAGTTATTAGTTCTAAGAGACTTTTCAATGAAGTTTACTGGCTCATCTATGTAAAGGATCATATTATCTGTGAATAAGGTTAATTTGACTTCTTTGCTCGTAAGTATTCCTTTGTTCTTCCTCTTGCATGATTGCTTTTGTTAAATTTTTTAGTATTATATTGAATAAGAGTAAGAGAATAGATACCTTAACCTTGTTTCTGATTTTCATTGATGTTATTTCTGTTTTCCCACATTTAGTATGACACCAGAAGTGGATTTATCATAAAGTCTTTAATCAGTTTGAGATAATACTCTTACATGCATATTTTTGTCTGTCTGTTTGGAACAGGGTCTTGCTATGTGATTCAGGCTGGCACTGAACTACTTTGTAGCCCAGCCTGGTCTCAAATTCACAACAATCCTCCTGCCTCAGCCTTCCAAGTGCTGGCATTACAAGCATGAGCCATTAAGCCTGTTTATATGCCTATTTTCATCAGGGTTTTTATCATGAAGGGCTTTGGTTTTATCAAAGATTTTGTCTATATCTAATTGTGTTTTGCTCATGCTTTTTTTTCTAACATGTGCTTCCCTTTGTGTGATATATTACATTTATTAATTTAACTATGTTGGCCCATGCTTGAATTCCCAAAATAAAGCCAACTTGGTCATGATGCATGATCTTTTTAAAGATTTATTGCTGTTATATTTTAGATTCAAAATTTTCCACAATGTTGTTTTGTGTTTGGAAGCTAATTTGATTGTGGATTAGTGTTTGCATTTTATTAATTAGTGGATTTATTTATTGATGAGTTCAATCACTGAAAAAGTGATGCTATGAGGTGAAGCCTGCTTGGAAGCAGATCACTTGGATTATGATACACGAGGATATACTTGTTACCAGAATTCTCTTGCTGCATCTCTCTGTGTCTCTCTGTCTCTTTCTGTCTCTGTCTCTCTTTCTTTCTCTTGTTCTTGCTGTCTCTGCTTTATGGCTACTGTTACAGGCAGCCAAGCCAGTTAGAAATATTATAGGCACTCAGACAGGGCTAGGCCCTCAAAAAGCTGGCCCACAGGACCAGATGTCTGCTAATGTTGGAGGAGACACACACCTATTGCTGTGGGCCAGATCTCAAAACAGAAGAAGCACACCTCTTGTGCAGACCAGATCTCCAAACAGGAGACACACACCTCTTGCTTTGGGCCAGATCTCCAGACAAATGCAAGAACACCCTTAAGTATAATCTTTAGGGATTAAATCTGGATCATTTTATGCCCACTTTGCAAATTCCCATTTTCCCCACCTTTGAGCCATCTAATCTCAAATTCCCTGGGAAAGACAGAGTCAGGGGCAACCCACTCAGACCCCCTTCTGTCTCTCTTCAGACAGAAGATTTCTCTCAATAAATATATTCTACTCTTCACCTCTGCTGTTCCTAAAATTCATTCTTCAATTTTAGAGAACACAAACTTGTGCACATAGTAGGTCAGGCAGTTCATTCACCTATATCATTTGGAGATCATCCACTGAGTTCACAGAACTAAGGTGAGAGTTTGGTTTTGTTTCATAGACTCTGGACTGGGACTTGTTTAGGTAACAAATTTTTATGCTTCAAATTTTGCTTGTCTTTGCCAGCTGTTTATAACTTGTGATAATTGATTGCTATTAACCATTGTTTTTTAATTGCTTTGTCTCATATAGCTTTATTACAATATTGTAAATCTAAGTTAAAACATGCACAATTTATGTTATGATATTTCTTTAATGGTATATTATTTTGTTCTTTCACAAGTTACATTTAAATTAGTTGCTAAAGTTGCTGATGCTCCTTGCTTGACTGTGTTTAGAAAATAGCATTAGAAGAGATATTAGAGCACCTCTGATTTCTTTAAAATGATTCTCTTAAATGGAACTCTAGCTCAGACTTAGAAAACATACATGCCTACAATAAAAAACTGGGACTCCTTCCACCATTTAAGCAGCACTGGCTGGTGGCCGGTCTTAAGACTTGGAGGACAGATTTCATTGAGACAGACAGGCTCTGATCCTCCTCTATACTCTAAAGCAAATGTCAAGACTGTTCTGTTTCAGTTTGCTAACTTTGACTTTACCTCTACTCATTTCCCACTTTATATTTTCCTTATAGAGGAATGTAAAGTCAGAGGGAACTCTAGACTATCTTAGTTAATCCCATAAAAAATGAGCATTTGGTAATACTGAAGACAGGGAAGTCATCTTACATAAAGGACACATACCCCATCTCTGGGTCAGATGAGACATTGATCAGAATTGTGCCTGTCCAGGAGAACACACATAAGAGCCATGTCCCGACTCAGTGTTCTAAGTGAATTTCCTTTGGAGATTAAATGTGAGACACAGTGGGGAGAACCAACTTCCTATGACAATGGAAGAAGCTATCCCCAAAAACAGCACACATAGAGGATAAACACATTATTATAAGGAGGCTCTCCAATCTCTCAAGTTGTGGACTTTAAAACCTTTTTTGTAAAGTCATAGAGCAGCAGGTAATGATCTTACTCAGGCTTTTTAACTATCCCTTATAGAATTTTGATGAACAGTGGTTACTCTGCCAGCTAATTAATCACTCTTATAGCAGCTGCCACCCTCAAAAGCAGAAGACAGGTTTCCCTAGCATCTGTTTGGTGAATCCCCATTGAATCCAGTGGCCAATGGAGTCAATAGAATGTTGACCAGACAAACAGCTGGATTCCTTTATGGAGACTGATCTCTGGTTATCTAAGCTGATGGAAACTGAGAATTAAGGGTTCCTGGCCAGGGCAACTCTTTGGTGGGCACCCAAAGGTTCTCCAGTGGACATTTGCTCATGACCACTGAAAATCTCCACTTATCTGTCATCTTTATTTCTCTGCTAGTAGCCCAGGAACTCTCACTAAGCCTTTCAGTGGATCTTCAGATTACTTAGATTACCCCTAATTTCAGAGATAAAACTAAGGCAACTTTCAACAATTGTTTACATCTTAAAACAGGTATTAGAAAATAATTTACATTTGTGCCTTATGTTAATTAAAGAGTAAATAGAAATTTATTTTCTGTGTGCCTAGAGGACTTGAGGTTTAACCTGTGAGCTTCAACAATTTAGACATTTAAATAAAATGTAGACATGTCCCTCCAATAGAAAAGATTACCTAGGTAATTAGAGAAAACAAGTGCCCAAGGGCCCAGGGCAAAGTTCCTCAGGTTTATTTGTTTTCTCCATTTCCAGGGAATCTCCTAGAATTGAAATGCTTTAGTCCACCTTTTTGTGATAAGTAAAAGTAATAGTTTATGACAAAGCTATATTTCCTTCTTTAAGCATTCCTTATGGAAGCAAAGTTCATGAGCTATCAGGGAAGATAGGATTGCATTGGTCGAAATCTATCTTCCATTTTCTCCAGATAGCATCCACCTGCCCTGGAGTAGAGTCAACCCAAGGGACATCTTGAGGGTATTACCAAATAGGAATAATAAGGGATTCCTTAGTTATCTTTTTGCATAGTCAGATAGCTCAATGTCAAAGTCTTTAGCACTACAGGGCTAAAGAGCTCAGTGGAGTTTCCTGAGTTCAATTCCTGTTACAAAAGGTTTCATAGTCTTACATGTTGCTTTTGCATTACAGATATGGGAAACTCAATGCCAAAGCCCCTAACTCCTTTGGAATGCATTCTTTTGCACTGGAAGATGTTCAACCCTTCCATGTTGAAAAACAGTCAATTGGTATCTCTGCATGAGTGCATGGCCTACCTACCCACTAGAGCCAAAGTGGAGCACAGAGGGAAGTGTTCATTATAATACTCTTTTACAACTAGAGACATACTGTGAAAAGAAGGAAAAATGGTCAGAGTTATTTTATGTTCAGATTTTCTATGCATTGAAAAATACTCCTTATTTATATTCTAAATGTAAATATGAGATACAGGAAAACTCAGCATCTCAGGCCCTTAAGGTATCTACTACCTTAGAGCCTAAAATCGCTCCTTCCCAACCTTTGAAAGCTAAGGATAAAATAGCCTTAATTAAATCTACCCCCACATTTATGGAACCTGAGATTTCCCTAACTTGCACTTCCAGCCTTAAGGATAAGGTTTGTAGACCAGCTATAATCCAGGATTCTATAGGACTACACCCATCCTTAGCTGGGTTTAAGCAAGCTCCTCAAGGGCAGTATCCTTTACAGGAAGTACAGAGAAGATGTGGAACTTCAGAGTTCATGTTCCTTTCTCTCTTACTGATCTAAAACAAATAAAATCAGACCTGGGGAAATTTTCAGATGATCCTGATAAGTACATTGAGGTTTTTAGAGGACTTACTCAGGTATATGAACTAGAGTGGAAAGATGTAACGTTACTCTTAAATCAGACTTCCAGTGAGAAACAGGCAGCATTACAGAATGCTATTGCATTTGGAGATGAATACTATATTGTTAATTTTAAAAGCCCAGAAAATCAACAGCCAAGGGAACCACCAGTTCCCACTGGAGCACAAGCAGTCCCTTTGCAACACCCTTATTGGGCTAATGACCAGATGGGTGATTGGACTAGAAAACATTTCTAGACATGTATTCTTGAAAGTTTAAGAAGAGTGAGAACTAAACCATTCAATTATTTTAAGTTATCAGCTATTCAGCAAAAAACTAATGAACACCCTTCTGTCTTCTTAGATCAATTACTAGAGGCATTAATAAAACATATTTTTTAAATCCTAATTCGATAGAGGGACAAATTATCCTTAAAGACAAATTTATTACACAGTCAGCTTCAGGTATTACAAAAAAGCTATAAAAGATGGCTTTTGCTCCAGATAGTTCACTTGCTACTTTAGTAAAAGTTGCTTCCTAATATTTTATAACCGTGATGAGATGGAGATAGAGAAGAGAAAACAAAGAGACTGAGAAAAAGCTGCTGCTTTTGCTGCAGCTTTAAGGAAAACAGACCCTAAGTCTGATTCGTTGGGCCCCAAGAAGAGCTTTACAACAATTACCTGCTATCGCTGCCACAAGCCATGTCACCTTAAGAGGGACTGCACTCAGAAGCCCCCTAGACCATGTCCTAACTGCAAAGGTGACCACTGGAGGTCAGACTGCGCTCTAAGGCCAAGACCCCAGGGTTCAGACTCATCCTATCAGTTGGGACAGCAGTACTGAAGGGCCCTGGTGCACTTGCTGCCCTCTCCCTGTGGTCGGACTGTCATCACCACAGAGGAGCCCCAGGTAATCATAACTATAGAGGGAAAAGAAACCAGCCTATTGCTGGATACTGGTGCAAGCCTTTTGGTCCTTCTTTTCAATCCTAGTATCCACACCTCAGTGAGAGGAGTCACTGGTGAGGAGGTAAATTAGGTACTTTTCTCAACCCTTAGGCTGTAATTGGGATGGTTTTCTTTTTACTCATTCATTTTTGATTATGCCTCAAAGTCAAGTTCCCCTCTTAGGAAGAGATATTTTATCATGTCTAAATACTGAGATATATATGCACCCAGATCAGGTACGGTGCCTTCCCCTCATGGATACAGAAATAAATCCTGAAGTATGGGCAACTAAAGGTAAAATAGGTAAGGCAATAAGAGCTTCCCCAATACAGATACATCTCAGAGATTCTACTATTTTTCCTCATCAGAGACAATATTCTTTAAGACCCAAAGTTAAGAGAGGATTAATACCTATAATTGATAACCTAAGAGCACAAGGCTTACTTAAGCTCTGTAATAGTCCATGCAATACTCCAATCTTGGGAATTCAAAAACCCAATGGGGAATAGAGGTTAGTACAGGACCTTAGATTGATAAGTGAGGCATTAGTGCCCATTCACCCAGTGATACCCAATCCATACACTCTGCTTTCTCAGTTCCCAGAAGATACCAGTTGGTTTTCAGTGTTAGATTTAAAAGATGCCTTCTTTTGTATTCCTTTACATACAGATTCTCACTTTCTTTTTCCTTTTGAAAATCCACAGGACCAAGGATCTCAATTGATGTGGACTATGATTCCCCAAGGTTTCAGAGATAGTCCACATCTTTTTGGACAAGTGCTTTCCCATGACTTGGCATGTTTTGAGTTTTGCCAGGTCACAATATTGCAATATGTAGATGATATAATGTATGTGCCCTCTCAGAAGAGCTCTGTAGCCAAGACACATGTGCTCTGCTAAACTTTCTAGCAGACAGAGGTTACAAGTCTCTTTCTAAGGCAAAAGTTTGCTGTCTTGAGGTAAAATATTTAGGCCTCAGTATATACAAAGTAATCCAAAGGCTAGGAAAGGAAAGAATTAAACCCATTCTCTCCTTCCCATGCCCAAAACTCTAAAACAGTTAAGGGGATTCCTAGGAGTTACAAGCTTTTTCTGCCTTTCAATACCTGGATATGAGGAAATTGCATGACCCCTCTATCAACTTATAAGAGACCCAAATGGTGGGTACCCATATCTTATGCTGGGAACCTGATTCACAAGCAGCTTTCCTGAAACTTATGCAAGCACTTCTGAGTGCCCCCCACCCTGAGACTAACCACAGGGTACCATTTCAATTTATATGTATTTGAGAGGTGAGGCATGGCTTTGGATGTGCTCACACAAGATGGAGGACCTGCTCAACAGCCTATAGGGTATCTTAGCCATGAATTAGACATTGTAGCTAACGGATGGCCTTCTTGTCTTAGAGCCCTTGCAGCCATGGCTCTCTTATTGCCAGAGGCAATCAAGCTGACTTTAGGCACCCACATACTCCTGTATATACACCCCACAATGTGGCAGAACTCCTTTTTTCTAAGGGAAGTCTATGGCTACCTGATAATAGACTTCTTAAATGCCAGGCTCTAGAAGGACCAGCTGTTCAAATAAAGCCATGCTCTTCCTTAAATCTCACCACCTTCTTTCCAGAACAGGAGGAAGAAATTGATAATGATAAACAGGAGGAAGAAATTGATAATGATAAATATGACTGTGAACAGGTAATTCTTCATATGCAGCTAGAAAAGACTTATTAGATGCCCCACTTATTGACCCAGATTTAACCCTTTTCTGTGATGGCAGGTCTTTCATGGAAAATAGAAAAAGAAAGGCAGGATACATAGTGATAACTTTACACCATACTGTTGAAAGCACCTCACTTATACCTGGGACCAGTGCTCAGCTAACAGAGATCATAGCTCTGACCAAAGCCTTACAACTTGGTAAGGGGCAAAAGGTCAATATTTATACTGATTCTAAGTATGCTTTCCTAGTATTACATGCTCATGCAGCCATATGGAAAGAAAGAAATTACCTAACAGCCAATGGATCTCCTATAAAATATCATAAAGATATAGATGATCTTTTATTATCTGTTTATCTACCCTACAAGGTGGCAGTAATTCACAGTAAAGGACATCAAAAACCAATTGATGAAATATCCCAAGGTAATCAACTTGCTGATGCAGCAGCTAAAAAGGCTGCTAGAGAGCCCCCTTTTCAAGCTCCCCTGATCTGGAAGGGGTCCCTTGAACATATTTGACCCAAATACTCTCAGTCAAAAATTGAATGTGCTTACTCCCACAGATGCCAGATTCTTCCATCAGGATGGTTACAATCAGGTGATGGAAAATTGTTCCTTCCTGGTGATAGTCAATGGAAAGGAATTAAGTCTTTACACCAAACCTTCCATCTAGGTTGAAACAAAACTCAACAGATGGCCTCAAAGATATTCATAGGAAATGGACTTGCTCAGACAATAAGACAGGTAACTAAGACCTGCAAGTTCTACCAAAAGAACAATCCTATTAACCAAACCATAGTTCCTCCAAGTTAAACACCAGGTAATGAGAGAAATGGTAAATATCCTGGAGAAGACTGGCCACTCAATTTTATTCATATGCCAAAAAGTAAGGGACTTAAGCACTTATTGGTTTGGGTAGATACTTTCACAAACTGGGTTGAGGCCTTTCTTTATGTAACAGAAAAAGCACAAGAGGTAGTAAAATTCTTGGTCTCAGAAATCTTTCCCAAATTGAGACTTCCTAAGAGCTTACAAAGTGGTAATGGACCTTCTTTTAAAGCAACAGTAACACAAAGTGTCTCTCAGGCACTGTGCATTGTCTATCACCTCCATTGTGCATGGAGACCACTCAGGAAAGGTAGAAAAGGTAAATGAGACCCTAAAAAGACATCTTCATAAAATGGCTCAGAAAACCCACCTTCAGTGGCCTCATTTGCTACCTTTAGCTCTTATCAAAATAAGAAATACACCTCAAATTCCTAGGTCTTAGTCCATTTAAAATGCTTTATGGACGTCCTTTCCTTACTAATGATTTTTTCCTTGACAGAGAAACTGAGGCCTTATTAAAGATGTCACTTCATTGGCTAAATTTCAACAAACTCTTCAAGAACCAACAGAAGCTCAGACTACATCAGAAGGAAATCCTATATTCCACACTGGAGATTTAGTACTGGTAAAATCTCCTCCCTCATCATCTCCTTCCCTGGGACCAACTTGGGTAGGGCCTTACACTGTGATCCTGTCAAATCCTTCTGCAGTCAAGACAACAGGCCTAGACTCCTGGATACATCACACCAGACTCAAACCTTGGGAACCAGAAACTGTCACTGGAAGTGAACAACCACCCACATACTCCTGTGAACCTATAGAAGACTTAAGATTCCTCTTCAGGAAAAAAGACAAAGATTTCAGATAAACTTAAAGTTGTGCTCGTACCTAAGATGAAAATGCCTGGTGTTTATCAAGGGCCTCTAATCAGGATCTCTGTGGAAGTACCTCTGACTGCCATTCAAACCCTGCGACATTGTTCAGCCTGAAGCAGCTAGATAGGTCTTCTGCCCCTTTCCCTTGTTGGCAGTTTGGGTTACTTCTTCAGAGGGGGGAATGTTACAGGCAGCTGAGCCAGTTAGAAATATTACAGGCAGTGAGACAGGGCTAGGCCCTCAAGAAGCTTTCACAGAGGACCAGTGTCTGAAAACATTGGAGGAGACATACACCTCTTGCTGCAGGTCAGATCTCAAAACAGAAGAAACACACCTCTTGCTGTTGTTGGCCAGATCTCAAGACAAATACAAGCACACCCTTAAGTATAATCCTTAGGGATTAAGTCTCTTCACTTTATGCCCACTTTGCATATTCCCATTTTTGCCCACCTTTGAGCCATCTAATCTCATGGTTTTACTCTATAAAAGTCCCTGGAAAAGATAGAGTCTTGGGCAACCAGCTTGGGACCCTCTTCTATCTCTCTTCAGACAGAAGTTTTCTCTCAATAAATATATTTTACTCTTCACCTCTGTTGTTCCTAAAATTCATTCTTTCATTTTAGAGAACAGGAAGTTGCAGACATAGTAGGTCAGGCATTTCATTCACTTATATCAATACTGTGGATCAAACTCAGGACTTTGCACTTTCCAGGCAGGCATTTACA
Organism: Hydrochoerus hydrochaeris; assembly: GCA_004027455.1. Classification (NCBI taxonomy): domain Eukaryota; kingdom Metazoa; phylum Chordata; class Mammalia; order Rodentia; family Hydrochaeridae; genus Hydrochoerus; species Hydrochoerus hydrochaeris. Next base: position 17,219 of record PVLA01012599.1, on the reverse strand, counting down.
CCACTGAGCTAAACACCCGGCATTTGGCAATTCTTATCAATGGACTAAATGCACTTCGCATAATGAGTTGGATGTGAGTCTTTTTGGAGTCAGTGAGGTATGTTATGTTCTAGGCATGAATTTTTCCCTAAAGGCTTCTATGTTTGGAAGATGATGGAATCGTGGGTTAAAGTTAGTGTTGCAAACATGAATGGATTTATCCACTGATGGCTTAAGTAACTGAACATGCTACTAGGAAGTGGAGGCCTAGTTCAGAAGGTGGATCACTGAAGGAGAAAGATGTATGGTATTTTTTTGTCTCTGGTTCTTCCTCTCTCAAGTCTGCTTCCTAATTGCTGTGGGTTGAACATTTTCCTTCTGCCATCCCCTTGCACTATGGCATTTCTACCCTGGAAATAACTGACTATAGACTAAAACTAAGAGCCAAAATATACCTCTTATTTAATTTTCAGATATTCAGTATTTTGTCCAGGTAAGAAAATATTACCAAGACAATTGTATTTTACTTATTAGAATCTTAGGAGTTCTATATTTATGCTTATGAAGGATATCTAGCTGTAGTTTTGTTTTATTTATTTTTGTTGTCATTATCCCAGTTTAATATCAGGGCAATGCTAGTCTCCAGGAACATTTTTAATAGTGTTCCTTCACATTTAATTTTATGGGGATGGCTGAGGAATATTTGAATTAGATATTTTCTGACATTCTGGAAAAAAATTGCATTGAGTCTTTCAGATAATATGCATTTTTTTACTTGGTAGAAACTCTTATTATTGCACTGATTTTATTGCCCCTTTTAAGCTCGTTATTTTTTTTAATTCCTTCTTTTTCAGTTTTTGGTAATTTAAATGTGTCTAGGAGTATGTCCATTTTTTCCAGATTCTCCAACTTAGAGGAATGAATGTTCCTAATAATTATTTTATCTTCTGGATTTTAGTCATGTCCATTGTGAGTTTACATTTCTATTTTTAATTTTTTTCTTCTTTTGGGAAGTATGGATGTGTTATTAGTCTAGTTTATCTTTTCAAAGAACCAGCTCTGTTTCACTGATTCTTTACATTGTGCTAAGGTTATAGGCAGCTGAGCCAGTTAGAAATATTATAGGCAGTCAGACAGGGCTGGGCCCTCAAGGAAGCCAGCACAGAGGACCAGATGTCTGCTAACATTGGAGGAGACACACACCTCTTGCAGCAGGCCAGATCTCAAGACAAATCTAAGCACACTCTTAAGTGTAATCCTTAGGGATTAAGTCTGGATCACTTTATGCCTACTTTGGAAATTCCCATTTTTCCCCACCGTTGAGCCATCTAATATCATGGATTTACTCTATAAAAGTCCCCTGGAAAAGAAAGAGTCTTGGGCAACCCACTCGGGCCCCCTTCCTGTCTGTCTGCAGACAGAAGCTTTCTCTCAATAAATATATTTTACTCTTCACCTTTGTTGTTCCTAAAATTCATTCTTTGATTTTAGAAAACAGGAAATCGTGGACATAGTAGGTTGGGAGTTTCATTCCTCTATATCACTATTGTCTCAGATTGACTAATTTCATCTCTGGTTTTAAAGATTTCTTGCCTTCTATTACTTTTAGATATGGATTGTTCTTAGCATTCTTGAATCTTGAAATGTATTTAGGTTATTTATTTGTGATCACTTTAATATTTTATGTGTGCATTCAAAGCTATGATATCCCTATTAGGACTTCCTTCATTGTGTCCTACTGGTTGTTTTGATTTGTTTTATTAGCATTGTCATTTGATTCTAAATTTTTTTTTTATTTTTTACATGATTTATTCAGAGATTCATTGATTATTCAATAATTAATTATTTTATCTTCATGTATTTGTGTATTTTATGAGTTTCCTTTTGGACTTGATTTATACTTTCATTATACTACAATCTAATAGTGCAGGTTTTTTTTCTGTTTCTCTTTATTTAATTAAGCATAATTTATGTTCTAAGACATGATCTATTTTGGAAAACATTCCATGGGTTGCTGAGAAAAATGTGTATTCTGTTCTTGCATGGTAGAACTCTGTAGAAGGTGAGATTTTGAAACCTGTCACTATTATTGAAATTTTGTATAATTCCATCAAATAATTTTTAGTTTATGGAGTTTGTTGTACCAGAATTTGGTGCATTTTTATTTACTACTTTTATCTATTACAGTTGAATTGCTTCCTTTGCAAGTAGTGGTCATCTTAGTCTTTTATCATGAAATTTTTCTTGAAATCTACTGGGTCTGAAACTAAAACAACTGCTTATGTTTCAGTCTGTATCTCTGTTCTTATGTGCTTATTTTTGCATAAGGTATGCATTGTATGCAACATACATTCGGATATTGGAATCACGTGTGAGCCTTTGATTGTTAAGCACATTAATGCTAAGAATGATTAATATAAAGAATTTACTGAATACTATCCATTGTATTAATTCTCCAGTGCCAAATCCCTTTTCTTTTCCTTTTGTTTCACTACTCTTTCCATTAGATGCATCCATTTCTTTCTGTATTTGGTACTGATAACCTCCTTAAGAAGTCAATATTTCCCTAAGGATTTTCTCCAATGCTGGTTTAATGGTCACATAATTCTTCAGGATTGTTTTTTGTTGTTGTTATGGAAAATCTATTTTTCCATAAGTTTTAAAAAGCAGCTTTTCAGGATATTCAAGTTTGAGTTGACAGTTTTTCTTTTGGGGCTTGAAAAATTTTGCTCCAAACTTAACTGGCTTTTTAGTTCTGTATGAGAAATCCACATTATCCTAACAGGCTTGCCTTTACAGGCTATTTGATCCAAGTTCTCTTAGTAAATTTTAGTATTTTTATACTTGGCTTCTGAGATTTTGATTTGGTTATGTTATGATGTGATCTTTTCTGGTTGTAAATATTTAGGGTTATATGAGTCTTAGAAATGAGTTATTTCCCTGGATTTGTACATTTTTTCTACTCTGACTTAAGTCAGTCTTTATTAATCTTTTCAGTTATCTTTTAGTTTTCTCTTATGACAATAATTTTGACTTTCTGTCATCTTGAAGGATGGATCAAGCTTCCAGTATATCTTGTGGATTTTAGGATAACACTGAATATATAATCTATAACATTAATCTGTCTTCAAAATTTTGTACCTCTGTTCTTATAGTGGACAAATCTCATTTCCATGATGTTCATTTCATATCTTAAAATTGTGCCTGCTTTCTTTTCATAACCTCTAATTCTTTACCAAAATAGTCATTCTTGTCTTGTACTGCCTTTTTTAAATTCAGTCAACTTATCACTTGTCTCTTAAAACTTTTGAGCATTTTATAAGTTAAGTCATTTATCTGTTTTTTGAAATCATCTTTAGTTTCACTAAACATCTTAGGAATTTATGATACTTCATTCTTTGACCTCAAGAATTCTATGCTTGACACTGTCTTTCAAAAATGGAGAATCATGGACCTGGGGAGCAGTCTTAAGTACAAGCCCCAGCTCCTATCTTCACAAAAACCTACCTTTGCAAAAACCAGAGAACCCTGGAAACAGTAAGCAGTCCCAGTGATAAAGTAGTTCTAGCTCTATGAGCACCACATAGTCATCATAAGATGCAAAATAGCAAGGAGCTTTACCCTGAATGTCACTCCTTCCATTGGGCAGGCTAGCATTAGAGTAGAAATGTACTGAAATATTTGGGAGTGATATCAGGAATAATCTTGAGAAAGGGTTTATTGTATAAGAATTCCTGAATTATAGAAATATGCTCTTCTGGTATTTATTCAATCTCATGTTTTGTTTTTATATCTGTGATAAATTTGTAAAGTCCTTTAATACAGTTTGAAAAATTCATTGAATTTCAATATGACCATCCCAAACTGGAAAAAGATGTATTTCTATTACCAAAAACCTCTGTCTTCACCATAATTGTGATAGGAATCATATTATATGTTTATTTCCTATACTTATTGTAGATTTTTCATGTGGACAATCCTTTTTATATGATCACTTGCACATGGATTTATTATTCTAAACAAGACAATTACATTTTCACATACACTTGCTTTTTCTCTAATTTTTCTTACTATCATTAATATAAGTTATCCCTAGCATAAGACTTTTTGAAGACAGGAGGTGTTCTTGTTATTTTCAGTTTACAAAGCACAAAATTCCACAGTGCCTTCAGACTTTAATAGGTAAGTACAAAAATCCTTCCCAGATCTAGCTAGTTGTCTCACTTTCATCTGATATACTCTTTAGTGAACACTAGAAAGATCATTATAGCAATGAAGATTTCTCATGTTTATTAGATATTGTAGTTTCCTTTTGCATTCTCCTACATAGTTATCAATTGTTTTATCTACTCAAAGTTATGTGATGGTTTACAGGAATAACTAGTTTTATTTCCTGATTTATCTTACTTAAGTAACAGAAAGTAATGTTACTGAGTCAGGAAATGTCAAAAACATTTTTAAGTTGATCAAAACAGAATTTATTGACTGTGTTACTATCAGTACTTTCCAGAAGTTTATATGAATCTTTAGCTTGTACGGCACATCATATACAGAGTAGGTACATGCTACACAGCCACTTATAAAATAGTCAACTAAACAGAATAAAAACAAATTACCTAAGGTATACAGAAAAGTATAGAATGTGTGTTTGTCCAAAGAAGGTGTAAATTAGCCAATAGGTATATGAAAGGAGATTTAACATCACTAACCATTGGGAAAAATTAAGTCAAAGCTTCATTGAAATATCTCATTCTCATCAAGATAGCTATTATCCAAGATAATACAATGAAATACTAGAACTGAACCAAAACTTTTGAACAAATGGACTTAGTAGATGTCTATAGTGTTTCACCCAACATCAGAATACACATTCTTCTCATCTGCACACAGAACATTTTCCAAAATAGACCATGTACTGGTTCATGGAACATAGTTACATAAATGAAAAGGAATTGAAATTATCCCATGTATACTATCAGACTACAATGCATTGAAATTGGAGATCAATAGCAAAAAAATTCCACAAGAACTTCATAAACACAAGGAAATCAAATACCACTATCCTAAACAACCAATGAGTCACAGATGAAACTAGAGAAGAATTATTACACAATTTTTGCAGTTGAGTAATAGTGACAATACAATATCCCATAACTTAGAGAAATAATGAAAGTAGCCCTAAGAGGAAAATTAAACCAGTAATTACCCATACAAGGAAAACACATAAAGCACATATAAACAATTTAATGGTGAACCTAAACTTCTAGAAAGAGAAAGATCAGAGCAGAAATTAATGCATCAGGAACCAAAATTTACAAAAAAATCAGTGAATCAAAAACTTGTTTTATTGAAAGATTAAATGAAATTGACAGACACTTAGCCAAACATCAAAAAGAAATAAAGGAAAGAATGCAATCAAGAATGTAAAGGATGAAATCACAATAGATTGTATGGAAATCAGGAGATCATCTCTAACTACTTTGAAAAATTGTATTCTACCAAGATAGAAAATACAGAAGAAATGGACAGATTCCTAGATATATGTGATTTACCAAAGCTGAACCAGGAAGATAAAAACATCCTGAATAAACCTAAATAAACCAATCTCAATCAATGAAATTGAAGATGTAATTGAAAACCTATCAACAAATAAAAACCCACCCAATGGCAGATTCACGGCAGAGTTCTACAAGAAATTTAAAGAAGACATAGTACCTCTACTTTTCAAATGCTTTAATTAAATTGAAAGGGAAGCAATAATTCCAAATTAATTCCTAATAGCAAGCATTAGCCTGATGCTAAAACAAGAACTCAACCAAGAAAGAGAATTACAGGCCAATCTCCCTAATGTACATACAAACAAAAATCCTCAGCAATATACAGAGTACAGCAAATCATCAAGAAATACACCATGATACACCATAACCAAGTGGGATTCATCCAGAAATGCAAGGGTGGTTGAACATATGTAAATAAATAGATGTAATATACCATACAAACAGAACCAAGGACAAAAATAGTATGATCATCTCAATAGATGTGGAAAATCATCCATTCAAGATTTAAAAACCCTACAGAAAATCAGGATAGATGATCTTTATCTCAATCTGATAAAATCTATCTAATTCAAACCAACAACGACATCATACCAAGTAGACAAAAACTGATATCTTTTATTCTAAAGTCAAGAACAATATGAGGATGTCCACTGTCTCCACTTTTATTCAACATAGTCCCGGACTATTTTCTACATGAGTATGTTATGTGCATTTATCTACTTATACATTTATTGAGAGATTATTGGAATTTTAATGTGAAGGTGTATTTAACACCTCATATAAGGTATATTATTAACAGCTATGATTCTTTATGAAGGACAAATTTATGAATCAGCTGCTCAAAAATTAACATTGAGCTAAAGAAGAGCAGAGGCATTTGCACAGAATATTTAAGGAAACACTGTCCCTTAGATGATGCTTACTGTCCAGCAGACCATGAAAGCAACAGAAAATTTGAAAACAGAGTAGTGAAGAAAAGAGTTCTTACAGAAAGAGACTTTTTCAGACTTTCTGTGAAGAATAAACACACTCATAGAAACCCATTCATAGAAACAGTTTACAGTGTTGCAAATCGCCTAAATACATAAAAAATTAGAGTAATTACCTCTTACACCCTCTAGTTAGCTCCCTAAAATTTTACAAATGAAGCAGTTGGATTGTTACATCTGAAAATACCTCTGCATATTACATTTTAATTTCAAAAAGTGGAAATTCCCATGAAAATCAATGTGTAATATAAGGAAACAGCTGATATCACTTCCTGTTTTAATAATGACAGTAAGGCATTATGAATATTCTAATTCAGTTATGGGCCATTGTATTTACAATGATGCAACCCCACTAGTTACTTAGGCTTTCACTGGGTACTGGATTTTTGTCTCTAAGTGAAATGTGGGTGAGTAGGAAAAAAACCCACAAAATATTGCAAGATGGAGGAACCTAAACTCCACTGTGTGTTTTATTTCTGAGGTCTGACCTTGTAGATATTTCGCTTAAGCTTCTGGAGCTCTTTTCTCACACATCTATCATCCTCTCCTCAAAGTGTTTACCAACCCCTTTTGGGTGACCAGTAAGTTTTTATTCAATTATATGTCATTTTAAAATGAATTGCTAAAATAACTGCAAAATAGTAAAAGATATTTCTAAAAAACAAATAAAAATCATAAATTATACTTCCTCTGTTTAACAAGTCAGATATATTAATGTTTATAAAATCAATCTCTTGTTTCTGGATATAATTTCTGCTATTTCCAGATGATTTTTAGTGTGAACACAACTGAAGATACAATTTTATTTATAAGATTATATTGTTCAAGAACTTGTAAAAAACAAGTGTCAAAAAAATGGAGTGTCAGAAACATTTGAAAAGTAAATTGCACAAAAGTATATCAAAAATATGCGTGCAAACTGTTAGCTAAAGAAAGGAATGAACAAGAATGATGAAGGTCAAATTGACTTGGATGGGCTCCTGAAACTTCATGTTTTTTTCAGTTGCCCTTCAGCATGAACTCAACTCATGATACTGCACTATTTTATGCACTTGGGAAAAATACAATATTTCTCACCATGTTCACGAAGGCTTGTATGACTGATTTTGCAGGCTATAAATAAAGGGGTTCAGCATGGATGCTACTGAGGTGTTTAGCACAGCAACTCCCTTGCTCAAAGATACTCTTTCTCTTGCAGAAAGTTCAATGTATATAAAAATGCAACTGTCATTCATATGAGATGGAAATGACAATTATATGGGGTGAACATTGGAGAAGGCCTTTGTTCTCAGAGGAGTAGAAGGAAACTTCAAAACTGTTCTGACAATATATATGTAGGATAGGAATGTTAATGCTAAAGTAAACATTAGAGTAAATACAGCACAGGAAAATCCCATCATCTCTAGGAATTTTGAATCTGAACAAGAAAGTTGCAGCAAGAGAAAATAATTACAAGTAAAATGTTCAATAATATTGGATGTGCAGTAATCAAGTTGCAAGAGCAACATAAGTAGAGTGAAGATGATCAAGAATGAAGTCAACCAGGAAGCAAAGAAAAGTCATGGAGACTTTTGGATTCATGATGGTCATGTGAAGCAGAGGCTTGCAGATGGCAATATAACAATCATAGGACATGGCAGTCAGAAGGTAAAACTCTGTGAATCGCAGCGGAATAAAAAAAATAATAATTGAGCTATGCAATCATTAAAGGAAATGGTTTTAACTCCTGAAACAATGGTGCCCAGAAGTTTGGAATTACTGACAGTTGTAAATGAAACTTCTACTAAAGAGAAATTCCTCAGGAAGAAATACATGGGGGTCTGGAGGTGGGAATCCAGCAGGGTAAGGGTTGATAATGGTCAGGTTTCCAGTGATGCTGAGCATGTAGGTGATAAAGAGAAACACAAAGATGACAGCCTGGAGCTTCTGGTCATCAGACAAACCCAAGAGGATAAATGCTGTTATTTCTGAATGGTTTCTCATTCTTTAGTTGTCAATGTTATTCTGTTGCTGAGTCTATAGGTGATAGAACAGGCTTAGTAGTGTAATCAGTATACAAGAGCAGAGACTGAATTGTGCTCAAGTAGTGTGCCATTTCCACATTCTAGGGATATTTAAAGTTATATGATAATGGCAGTGATCTTTTAATTTTTTTTTCTTTTACAGAGAAAAACTCTGTAGTTAAGGCATGTTAAAGAACAGTTTAGTTTCAAAATTCCAAGACCACAACTTTTCACTACAGTTAGAACATGTACTGTTGAAAAATACCAAATTCTGGCCAGAATATAGAAAAAAGTATCTCTTAAACGTTTCTGGATATAATGCAAATTTGTATAGTCATAGGAAGAAAAGTATAGTGGTTCATAAGTTAACTAAAAATAGTTAACTACTATATGATAAAGTTATCATATCCCTTTGACTCTGCCCAAAGGAAGTGAAGTCAACATAGAAAAGAAATATCTATATGCCCACATTTATTGCAGCACTGCTAATGATATCCAAAATATTAAATCAGCTTATGTGTCTGCTGACAAAGATGAAAGTTGAATGGACAAAGACAATGTGGCATAACACACAAAATGGGGTGTAATTCATGAAGAGCTTTTTGCAATCTGAAACAAAATGGATGGAACTGTAGGACATTATATTCAGTGAAAAAGGCCAGACACAAAAATATAAGTTGTGCTTGTTCTCTCTTGTTTGTGGAAACTAAAACATTAACCTGAATTTAGCATAGTTATTAATATCATTAGGAAGGATTGGTTGGAGAAAGGCAGCTAAATACAATCAGTACACGCTATGGAAATATTACACTAAGCCTAATGGTGTACAACAAGTGTGGATAATAAAAAACAAAAAAAGTTTATTTGTGTCCTCTACCTTGAAGTGGTAGGGAAGAAGTTTGTAAAAGGTATTTCTCTCTCTAAATATTACCACTTACCGTTAAGATTTTTTCTCAGAAAGAATCTCCTTTGTGTAGTGTTTTAGTCTCTACACATTAACTCTTTGTTATTTACAAAGTTTAATTACTTTGAAATTTACCAAAAATGGGAAAATATGTTATTTTTAAAAAGTGATCATTTTGTCCTTAGTCAACTATCAATTTTTAGAAACTTACCACAGATTTTCCTGCTTGAGTTACTCTCATATAAGAAATCAAATATCATGAAGCTCTTACTATGAGCAATTCATGTGTCAGGAACAGGGGGAGATAGACATACAAAACTATGTGAAGCCCAGGGTTTAAGCATGAGATTTATTGCACACATAATTTCATGATATTAATCTCCCAGGTTTCTGTCTCAATCTTTCAACCTATTTTCACTTTCCTGTGTTTAACATAATTATGATCATGAATATTTGAGAAATTCTTTCAGTTATAGAGATAAAAATGATTTTAAGAAAATTGTTCAGTAGTTTCATTTAAATTATGCAATAATAACTTTTAATATTTTTATTTTAACAACATAAACAAAGTGTAAGTGCTTTCACATAGTTTATGTTCATATAAAAGATTTAGGGTTTCTGGTTTTGAATCCACTTCATCTACTGGGTCTGAAACTATTTAATTTTCTGTACCTAGTTATTTTGTGTATTTAGTTTCTTCCTTAGAGAGGTCAATGTCATATGATAGTTGAATTCATAAAACAAATTAATTAATGTGAAGCATTTGGGAAAATAATTATCATTATTGAAATCTGTATAGACTTGTTTTACAAAGAAAATATTCCTAACACCTGAGCTAAATCTCTGAGATTGCAATGGTGTCTTTCATTAAAAGTAATGTTATAAATAAACAGTAATTAATTCAATCAAAACAACAAAATAGAATAGGAATTCCTGATTGTACAGGATCTGTCACATTTATACAATTCATTTTGCATTTTTTCTTTTATTCTGTCTAAATGGCACTGACCTGTCCTACTATGTATCTGCCTCCTGCACACATGCTCACGCCTTTGCACACATGCTCACACTCTACATCTACCATCATTAACTGAGATTTGATTACTGCATGTGAAGCATGTTAGATATCTATAGCACATGAAAATGGCCACTTTAATCACTTCATTTCTCTGTTTCTCATTAGTAATAACCTTAACCTCAGTGATAACACAGACATTAGTAATAACATAAAACATATGACTATTTCTAGTTTTGTGAGTAGGTCACTGTAGTAACATCTCTAACCCCTCTTCCCTTGTTCATATTACACTAGGTAAACTACCCACTATACATATGCATAGGAATCTCAGTGGTCTTGCCAACTCACCACATTTAGACTATACTGAAATCTCTGTTACCTTCTCTATGACACTGCATTCTTCAATGTTAGGGCTGGATCTTCAAACTATTTTCAGATATTTCAGTTCATAGCATAGTTAGATTTATATGAAATATTTGTTTAATTTATTCGTGCTTATTATGTTGATGAATTTCATCTGTCACAGTTATAGTTCTCTAATTTGTGATATATAAGATATAACCTGAATATTACTTGGTTTAATATATGTTTTGTTGATGTGTTTCTTCCATATCAGAAACTTTATGAATGTATTTCCATGCTTTCCCTAAAATTTCCTTTTCTTGTATAAATATTAAATGATATAGAAAAAATCATAATTTATTAACATAGATTTAAATAATACATGATAAAATATTAGATTTAGTGAATCTTACTACACTTTGAAAGAGTGTGATAAGAGAATTTGCTTTCATTTTATTTATGGTGTGTTGATGTACACTTGCATTTTGGTTTCATTTTTAATAATGCTTAAGTAAAGCACTAACTTTAAAGCATAGGTTGCTTTTCAATCTTTACTGTTATCCATTCCTCCATTAAATCCTCATGTAGCTCACTAGAAATCTTTAACAAAATTTATCTGATAAAATGTGCTTTATTGGTCAGATTATAATTCTTCTTTCTACCTTATGAATTTAAAGAGCTTTTTGAATTTTAAAGTAATACTTGGAGAAAACGATAATTACTTAATGAAATGTGTAGGAAATGTTTGGCTCAACTACCTAATTACAGTCACCTATACTTCTGGCACTGCACAAGCGTTTCAGATCCTGGCTCATGACATAGGAGTTCATTTGAGAATGTGGCTCAGCCTGGATGAAGAAGACTCCTCAGGAGAGTCCACTGAGTAACCAGATTTATTAAGATCTCTTTTTACTGTATTATTTGGAGTGATTTTCTTTAGAGAATAATGAACAGTTTATATTTATTCATTATAATAATTATGAATAGTTTTTACATTTATTCATTATAATAGTTATGATAGTTGTGTTCAATAATTACTAAAGTCAAGACCGTTTCCTATAACAACTGTTTAGCTCAATAGTTTTTCTTCATCTCCTTGGGTGTGTCTGAATTTTTTCTTTTGACGGCTATGTCCTATGATCGCTATGTGGCCATCTGCAAGCCTCTGCACTACACCACCATCATGAATCAGAAAATCTGTGTGCTTCTGGTCTTTAGCTCTTGCCTGGCAGGCTTTCTGACCATTTTCCCATTACTTATGCTTATTGTCAAGTTGGATTTTTGTGCTTCCAATGTCATTGATCACTTCTCTTGTGACTTTAGTAATTATTGAACACAAAAATCTTGGGATGGAAACACTGGTGAATGTAATTTCCAAGAAGACGAAATTTCGGAGGAAGAAGTACATGGGAGTCTTTAACTGTGGATCTAACAAGGTGAGAATGATGATGGCTAAGTTTCTGCTGATGCTTAATATATAAGTTATAAATAAAAAGATAAAAATCACGGCCTGAAGTTTTGGGTTGTCTGATATACCCAAGAGTACAAACTCAGTAATCACTGTGTGGTTTCTCATACTGAGTTTTTTCTTTCAAACGTATCTATTGCTGAAAAATGAAGCAAAATAAACTGTGTTTAACATGAAGGATTTGAAACTTTAAGTGTAGTAGAAGATATCTCCAGTGAAATTAAGCAGTAGACTCTATACTTACAAGAATTTTTGCAATTTCTAATCCTTTATCTCACAAAACAGAATCTTATATTCACTAATCATACCTAAAATTCCCTCATTGGTAATTTTTGCAAAAGTCTCTTTGTATAATCAAATTTTCTGTCTGCCCAACATACCTTTGAATTATGACCTTCTATAGTAATATTAAAACTTTTTCTCCAGCTTCCAAATTTATAAATTTTAGAAGTGAAGTATATTTTTAATTTGATGTCACTGAAAAACTTACACAATTTATTGTTGGAAATTGATTAAAAATTACAATAACAGCTTAATACTAGTGATGATAACTTTTATTCTTATCACATATTCTTTTAAGCATGATCATGGAAATAAATGTGGTTGAAATAGAAAGATAGAATTAAAATTGTCTTGATTGTAAACACTAGTAAATTTATTTTATTGATAAGAAAGCAAAGACTAGAGACATTAAAACTAACAAACAATAATAAAACTACTGTTGTAGTTTTATGTCCACTGTTTAACAATTGTCTATTTTTATTATACTCAGTTTGTCATTTTCTTTTTAAATCCCTCTGAGAATAAGAAGTAAATTATGAAGCACTTTCTTGATGTCAAAATATATAATTACCTCCTTCCTGAAATTAGCTAAAAAGAATAAAGATTTTTTTCAAAGAATTTATTTCATAGAAACCACAGAGTCTAAACTATAACCTTCAGGACTTTTATGTGTCCTGGTCTCTCTTTATCATAATATGATATAATATAAATACTTGGTTTCTACAGAAAGAACTGAATGGTTCAGTAGGTGATAAGTAATAAACATGATTTTATTCTTTTATTTTTCTTAATATCAGCAATCCTTCATTTAGGGATATGCTTATTTTCATTAACATCGCAAAATGGCATAGAAAAAGGTAGAGTCTTTTAGTGTGGTTGGAAAATAAGTGAAAAATATTAAAGTTGATAGTAATAAATATGCTAATTTATGAATCCTTGCAATTTCTTTGATAAAATTAACTTTTTTATAAACATTTGGATGACAGACAAAAATACACTTACTGACTAATACAAAGTATATTTTCTGATGTTTCTGTTGATACACATCAGAAAAATAATCCAAAATTTTTCTCAATTTATTTAAAATATTAATGTTTTTATTCATCGTATTATTTAGAGGTTTTGCTATTTAGTTTTATCTTTCTTCATTCTATTACATAAAAACGTCTCACATAGAGAACATACAGGCTGAATTTCACAAAGGAGTTCTAGCAGTGTTGAATAAAATTAAAAACAAATCTCTCTTATTCATTTTATCTTTTCTTACAAACAGAACATTTCTCTAACATGAACTTTAAGATTCACTACTGCAATGCTTAGAATTCATGAGGTAAATTTCCTGGGATTACTGTTTTAAGATTCTTAATTGTGAAATATTGAGAAGTTTTCTAAATAAATAAAGGTCAAATGGTACATAAAGATAACACAAATTTACCTTCTTTTCTCATTGAATGAATCACAAAGTAACTAGATTGATGAAAGAAAGGATGCAAATAAAGTAACTTCATGAGACACAGAGATGCCATGACATATCTTTCTATAAAGCAAGTTATACAGTGAGGTAAAAGCAAAAGTACACCAACCAGCTAATACAAACAGCCTGGCTCCCCTCTGGCTGTACTTAATTTCCCTAATATACACTTGGACTCTGGATATACACAAGGGATAATTTACTCTCAGTTCCTTTGGGATTGGTAAAATTCAGAATAGAACTATTCCAGAATTGGACTCCTCTTTGAGGGTGACGTTTATTCATGTGTACATCTCTGGCAGTGCAGATTAAGTATTTTAAATACTTTTTTAAAAATCAAAAGAGTAGCTTAAGCTTCAATTTTTCATTTTTATTAATTTCATTCAAATTAATGTATGGTAAGTGTTTTAAGACTCACATGTCACAGCAGCACATAGTGTGTCATATGGAATAGTCCCTGAGTTTTCAATCAAGCTTACAGTTTCATTCTTATTCTCAAAATAACCAGTAAGAAACATTTATAGTATGTTTCATCTGGTAGTTTTTCTATGTATTAAGCAAAATCATAGTAACATTTATACTCTCAGGAAAACTTGTGAGTTTCTAAATAGAATTCATCCTTTTGTAATAATTGAATAAAATGCCATAGAAGACTAATATGTAATTTAGAAATTTGGTTGGAAAAAGTTATGCAATTATATTACTGTCACATCATTAGATATAATACTTCTGTACATTCTTATAATTTATTTGCATATTTATTATTATTAGCATAACATATATGAAAACAAAATTTTGATAGGTTATTCAATGAATTCCTCCTACAGACAAGAATAAATGTTGTTCATTGTATGCTAACCAATACTGGATAGACTTTTAATAGTCTATTAAAGGTTTCAAAGCTGGGGTAAAAACAATATTCCAATCCATTTAGTGATAAAGACAATATCATCAATCCCATGTTATAGTATCTAGATTTTGATGCTAAACAAATGTAATTTTATAAACTTGAAAAAATTATTTTACCTTTCTGAATATTATTGTGCCATCTATAAAATGAGAAGGCTGACAACTAACTCATAGGAGATTGCAAAGGATAAATATTGTAATATATAAAAATCATTGACTGCTCCCAGGTTTAGCTTAGTTGGCTAAGGCCCCACTCTGTAAACATGAGGTTGTGAGTTCCATCCCAGAGAAAAGCAAAAAAAAAAAAAAAAAAATCATTGAATTTATTGTCTCATTTGCTAGTAAAGAGATACTTAACATATTAGTATCTTAGGTGTTGCAATATAATTTCAGGGAATTAATTACTTTTAGCTTTTTTTAAATGCTGTGATTCAACTCAAGAAGACTGATAAATATATACTTCGAAGTCTTGGTATACTATCTTTCTGTGGACATCCTTTTTTTGCATACTTCAAATCTACAAAAATATTCATTTATGCTTAATGCTTCTATGATTGTGCTTTTTATATTTACATCTATAATTTATCTGGTTACTACTTTTTATTAAGTTTGTAGGTAAAATTTAGATGTAAGAAATGATCATATTTATCATAGAGAGCTTGAACTAACTCCTTTTCTTTGTATTATCTGAGATTGAACTCAGCACCTTGCACATTCCAGGACATTACTGCTGTATCATGGTCCCTCCAGCCCCAAAACTTACTCTTGTGGGAACATAGATCTTGTTTTTTCTACATTTTTGAACTGGTAGCCAAATTTTTTAGCACAATAAGACTAGACACAATACAAGAATCTGGGTAATGAGTTATCAGCCACCAATGTCGTTAGGCTCTGTTAGGGACACTTGGAACACAACATTCTTGTAAGATCCATGTGAAATATTTCACTGGGAATAGTTATGAATATTTTAAATACAGTCTTGATCTAAAATACTTAAAAGTTTCAGTACAAAACTTTTTAGTACAAAAACAGCTGGTTTTGTGCAAAGCTCATGATGTCCTCCTATCTATTTCAGTAAGACTTCACATCATTTATCCTCAATCTTTACTTTTCACATTCCAAAATATCTGTAAATTTTGTTAATTTATTTACTTTAATAATCTGATACTTTCTTTTCTACCCAAGCACATTCACATATTTACTTCAACCTGTTAGAAGTGGTAAGAATTTTTGTGCGCCTTCATTCACTGTTACATATCAATCAATTCTATTTCAATTTTATTCTTGTTAGAGCAATATTCTATGATTTTTTTGATTTCTTAAAATCAAATGTTTCTATGCTGCTCTAGGGCTAGTGTGTAATGCATTGGATATCACAGGTTATTTACCTTTTCCATTAATGAAAACAATATTTTGAACAGTTTTAGGTAAAAAGTGGTTTCTTCAGGCCCTGTGTCACCATCACTTTGATCTCATGGAACTGTCATCATTTCTTCTAGGTGATAACTTTACTTCCCCCTCCCCCCATACACAAAATCAATTTTTCTTTCTCTCTCTCTCTTTCTCTCTCTCTCTCTCACACACACACAAACACAAATATAATTTTATGAAATTTCATCTAACGTTTAGGTAATCCTCAAAATATTTCATTTGCAAGCCAAGTTTAGTAATCTCCTAAAACTTCATAATATTATCTTATTCATTTTCAATTGATTTGTACACAATTACTTATATATGTGCATATTCATTTTCATTTAAAAAGCTAACTAACCAGCCACAGATTTAGCTCAGTGGCACAAGAACCTGCCTGGAATGCACAAGGTCATGAGTGCAAAAGTATGAAAAAAAACCCAACAAACCTTGATATGGTAGCCTTCAAATAATTCATGTATTCAGTACCAAGTAGAGAAATATGGCAATATTAAACCTAATTGTATTACCTATCTTGCCTATTAGTGCATTTGAATTATTGATGAAATTTTGTTAAAAATTTTTGCATATATGCTCATGAGCCATGTAGGACTATGTATATTTTTCTGACTTTGTCTTGATTACTTGTTTCTCCTTCTTGAGACAAAATATGTGATGCCCAAAATGAAGGAAGGAAAGATTTCTTTAACTTATAATTTTTGGAGTTTTCAGTCCATACTCAGCTTGCTCCAAAGCAGGGTGCCATGACCAAGGGCTAGCTGTTCATGGTGGCCACAAGCAAAAAGAACGAAAAAGGCAAAAAGGGGAAAGGCATGACTCCTTTCCTCCCCTATATTGTATGCTGGCTTCCCAACCCTGAGTGGGT
>PVLA01012598.1:0-43126 GCA_004027455.1 Hydrochoerus hydrochaeris | reverse complement strand
CCTGAGGAAATCAGGAGTCACTCTCCCAAACTCCCCACAGGAAGAGTCACTGCTGTTAAGCATGCCCATATACCATGTGACTTGCTTCCCCATTTGTCCCTGATTTAATCAATTTTACCTGAGCATTTAACCTTATTGGTTGGCCACAGTTCTGTCCCACCTTATGCCCACCTTGTGAGTTCCTATTTTTCCCCACCTTGGACTTCTCTAACCTCATGATTTTAGTCTATAAAAGTCCCTAGAAAAGACAGAGTCCTTGGCAACCCACTTGGGACCCCTTCTGTCTCTCAGACAGAAGCTTTCTTTCTCTCAATAAATACATTCCACTCTTAACCTCCATTGTTCCTAAAATTCATTCTTCAATTTTAGAGAACACAAACTCATACCAGACATATAACAAGTTAGAAGTTTCACTCTCCTCTATCATATGGTACTAGCATAATGCTAATTATGATAATAGCAAGCTTGCATGGCAATGTCACACACTTGTTTTACTATCCTTTATAAGATTGACCTGTGAGAAACTGGAAGAATCCAATGTGCCAATCCAAAAATAAAGTAATAATTTACACAAAATCAATGTGTACTTCACTACCCCAAGGAAATCAATTCAAAGAAAAACTGTACCAGTGAAACAGGTAGGACAGCATCATAAAATTTAAAAACTTAGCTGGGTATGGTGGCTCATGCCTGTAATCCCAGCACTTGGGAGGCTGAGGCAGGAGCATCGTTGCATTTGAGACCAGCCTGAGCTACAAAGTGAGCTCAAGGCCTGCCCGAACTGCACAGAGAGACCCTGTTTCAAAAAGACAAAAAAAATTAAAAACTTACTTGCCCCATATAAATTTTTCATAATTGCATCTCAATCTTCTCTGTCCCAATTCCTCTCCTTCCCACTCTTCAATCACAACCTCCCTCAATCCAGGGAAGTAAATTAAAAGGAGTGGATCTAGAACTAACAGGATTGAGACTATGACAAACCTGGAGAAAATCAGATGAGGTGAAAGGTAGGGGAGGAAAGGGGGCCACAAAGGGAATAGAAAGTTTCTGGACAGCAGCAACTAGACACTATGTGCCCCTTTAATCACCATGAATATTTGGATCATCTCAAATTCTACCACCTAGGCATGGAAGGTTTATGGGACTCATTTTACATATAACACAAAGATATTTATATAAGATACTAAAGACGCACAAATGAATATAGTCCCATATTTATGAATGTAGGGCAAGATTGGCCCAATGATGAGAATACAATCATGAGTGGGTTAATTGATCTATAATAAGTAATTATAAAGAGATGATGGTACATTTGAACACAAAATAATATTCTGTAGCTCTTAGAAGTCAAATGGAACACATTTTTTTGGTTTGTTTTCTTTTATGTTTTCAAGAAAAATATTGCTATGCAGTTCAGGGTGTCTTCGTACTCATGTAGCCCAGGCTGGCCTCAAACTCACTGCAATCCTCCTGCCTCAGCCTCTCAAGTTCTGAGGTTACAGGCATGCACCAGAACAGCTGATAGAACATATTATTTGAAAAGGACAACTGTGGCACAGCAGATAAAATTACCTATTTAAGAATGATCTGGCCAGGGGTGGGGTTGCACACCTGTAATCCCAGCACTCAGTAGGCTGACACAGGAAGATCGGTGTGGGTTCAAGGCCAGCATAGGCTACAAAGTGAGTTCAAGGCCAGCCTGAACTGCATAGTGAGACCTTGGATCAAAAAGACAAACAACAACAACAAAAAATAATGGTCTGTGTGTATAACCCTGTGGTTGCTGTGATGAATTACCACTAACTGGGTCACTTAAAATGACAGACATTTATTCTATCATAGTCTATCAGAGATCGGCAATATGAAACCAAGGTCTTATCAAGGCTATGCCCTTCTTGTTTCTGATGGTAGCTGGCTTTGTTTGTATGGCTGCATCACTCTCTTCTACACCTCTGTGATCACACTGTCTATATTAAATTCCTCTGCCTCACCCTCAGGAGGGGACTTGTCACTGGATATGAGTCCACCCTGATAATTTTAAAAAGAAAAAGAAAATATCAAATAACTTCAGACAAGGAAATTTAAAGAAATATGACAAGTATATCTGTTATTGTAATAGTTTCCAATCAGATAATTAAAACCACTTTAAAAAATTAAGTGGATAGAGCTTATTTATTCATTCATTTAGGGTTTTGGAGTTTTTTTGTTTGTTTGTTTGTTTGTGATTTTGCAGGGAGGGTACTGTGAATCAATCTCAGGACCTCGTACTTGCCAGGCAGGCACTGCTTCACTGAGCTACATCCCCAGCCCTGTTTGTTTGGTTTTTTTGAGGCAAGGTCTCACTATGTAGTCCAGGCTGCCCTTTTTTTTTTCCAGGCTGACCTTGAATTTACCACACTGATCTTAAATTCCCTCTGATGGTCCTGCCTCAGTCTCCCAAGTGGTGAGATTACAGGCATGCACCACCACTCCTGGCTCTCATTTAAACAGATAGAATTTAAATATAGAATAGAAAATGAGGTAAAAAGTTCTTCACTCTTTTCCTCCAGGTATAAGGAGAACATCAGCTTTGGGGGAAACCAGAGAATTGTTTTATGTCCTGCCAAGGGGAAAAGGGCAAGAAAAAGGCTGAGGGACCTTCCTGTTTCTGCAGGAGTAAATACCAAGGTGTCATGTTTTGAAATAGCATCCTGAACCCTATTACCAACTACCACACAGCCAAGTAGATAATTGAAAGGGTAACAAGAGAAGTCTTGGATATTGCACAGATAGCAGTGGCAGGAGAAAGTTAGGGAAATGAGAGAGGCTGGGTTTATCTAACTGTGTAAAAGCGGTGTTGCTCACTAACCTGGATTGCAGCGAGTCGGGCAGTACTGGTCTTCTCTGAACTCAGAGGAGGGCATCTCCTGACTGATGGTGGGTTTTCTGGGATGACAACATGGAGCTAGTTCTACAAGTTAGAAAAAAAAATGGCAAACTGCTACTATGAGTTGAACCACTCCTCTGCCATGGTTTGAATAAACCTGTCCCACTCCACCCCTAACTCATGCAGAAATCTAAACCTTAAAGTTTTATGTCAGTAATACTAAGAAGGTGGGAATCTGGTCATGGCAATGCACACCCATAATCCCAGATCCTCCGGAGGTAAAGGCAGAAGAATCTCTAGTTCCAGGCCATCCTAGGCAACTTAGTGAGACCCTGCCTCCAAATAAAAATTTAAGAATACAAGCCTGTAATCCCAGCAGTCAGGAGGCTGAGGCAAGAGGGTCACCAAGAGTTTGACTGTAGTACAAAAGGGCATGAGCCAGTGATAATAAACTGGGAGAATTAGCAAGACCTGTTTGCTCACATTCTTGGCATCTCTTTAGTCTTTTCCTCCAGGTATAAGGAGAACATCAGCTTTGGGGAAAAACAGAATTGTTTTATGTCCTGCCAAGGGGAAAAGGGCAAGAAAAAGGCTGAGGGACCTTCCTGTTTCTGCAGGAGTAAATACCAAGGTGTCATATTTTGAAATAGCATCCCAAACCCTATTACCACCTACCACACAGCCAAGCAGTATGGAAAAAACATTCACATACAGAGAGGAGGCCCAGGGTTAGGGAACCAAGTGCGGCATAGACTGGAGAGTAGTCAGAAATACAAAGATTCTATGACATTTTTTTTTTCTCTCTTGTTTATTTACTTACCTGGTTTTTTGAGACAGGGTCTGGCTTTGTGGCTCATCACGTCCATCAAGAGTGACTTGGAGTTATTTGCGAGAAACAAAGTGACAGTTTGGTTCTCAGTGGCTGCAGTCAGTCCTCTCCACATGGCCTTGCTTTTGCTTGTGCACATGACGGGCCCAGCACAGAAGACCAGAGCTCGAATATAGGACCTTGGTGCAGGACTACAGACACAGCCTGCCCTCTCAGTGCGGAGCCTGTCGATCTCTCCTGCCAGACCATATTCTTGGGGTCTTTGAGATTAGGACCGTGGACTTGTCTGGTTTCAGACGCCCAAGCCAATTTCGGTGTTTGATGATCTCTCGGTTGGAAGTTTTGCTGCCCCCTGGTGTTGGGAGAAAAGCAGTAGGTCCTATAGAGGCTGATTGACCACCAGAGGGCAGCATCATTCCGGACTCCAGCACCTCCTGGTTCCCAGTCAACACAGGCACAGTGGATCTTGAGGGAATTGATCAGTATTACAGTAAATTCAGTCCAAAGAGGCAGTGCGCTTTCCACTAAAAAAGTAAGAAGATAAAATTCATTTTGGATTGATATTTCCACCAATATATGTTGGGGAATGTAAAAGAAAAGATCAGAAGACAAATTTTTGTAATGTTCAAGCAGAAAAAGATCATTGCCAGTGATATAACTACCTCTGATTATTGTAATTCATAGGTGATACAAAGGAAGATTGTATCAAAGTAAAAAATAGTCCAGAAAGAGGTAAAAATGAATTTTAATACATTAATTCCTTTTTCATGTAATCTTTACATTATAACAATTCATTGATCCTTATTGAGCACCTGCTATTTTAAAGCACTTTTCTGGACAATTCAAATTCATAACCAAACAAAACAAAATTTTTTTCTACATGGATCCTACATTTCATAATAGCACATGTTTCACATAGAACATTTAGAAAATATAAAACTTTGTTATGGTACCCATTGCTGATTTCGTATCGTCATGTTGTGAAATCTAGTAATGCTTTTATTCTTTGTTTAGAGTGGTTTTAGCCTGTTTTGTATTGTTTAATTTCAACATACATGAAGGTATGGACAGCTATTTTGAAGAGAACAAGGGACATTATGGTAGCCATTGTTGATTTTCTTATTGTCTGGTTTTGAAGGCCTGTAATGCTTTCATTATTCATTTTGATCAGTTTTATACTGTTTTGTTTTGTATGAATTCATTGTGTATGAAGATATGGACAACTATTTCAAAGAAAACAAGAGACACTATGGTAGCCACTGTTGATCTCCTGTTGTCTTGCTTTGAAATCTGTGTCATGTTGTTTTCTTCTGATCTGCTTTGTTCTGTTTTGTTATGTTTTGTTTTACCCTCTTTAAAATGAAAAATTTTTAAAAATTAAAAAAGAAAATATAAAACCTTGTAAGGAAGAAAAATAAACCATTTTATTAGTCAACTATCAAAAGACAGCCAGAGTTAACATTTTGATGAATTTTTAAATTCACTTTCTGCTATGCCTATGCTCAGACATCTATTTAGTTTACAAATTTGATTCTGTTTGCATGCATGTTTTATATATTATATGATTTACGGGAAAACATGAAATTTTCAGATTCTTTTAAAAACTGGGAAAGAGTTTTACAGAGATTATTAGTGATGGTTTTATAGTAATGGTTTATCAACATTGAGATGGGTTCATGAACAACAATACAGGAATCCAAGCAGCCAAATTGATAAATTTGGAATTTATTAACTGAGCTCAGGACCACTCGTATACAGACCCCCTTGGTTCAGGGTCCAAACAAGTGGCACTGAAATGGAAAATTACAGAATTTTTAAGAGAGAATCACAAAAGACATCCTGTTGGAAACAATTTAGCTTGAATCTTTCATTAATTTTTAGTTGACACCTGGATCCTACTTCTTTTGTTGAGCAAGTTAATTTTTCTCCTGTAGGTACAGCTCATTCTGCTTTTCTCATGGGACTTATACCCTGAGTAATTTTCCATTTTGCTGAGTCAAATACAGGGCACTAGTTAAATGCAAGGCTCAAGATGGCGTCAGTTATGCCAAACCACAACAAACATGACTTGGTAATATAGTCATGTGTCACTCAATGACAGGATATGTAAGATTTGGTGACTGTGCAGAAGTAGAATTATACAAACTAGATCATGAACTGTCTTACACACTTAGACATGGGGGGTGTGGGGGTGTGTTCCAGAAGTGAACATAAGATATATGAATCTGCTGTTGGCATAACATGGCACATGGCTTTACAGTAAAATGTTAACAGTTGGACAGAGGCCACGTGTATCACTGACAGAAAGTTGCCTACATTTTGCACATGTCCTGAGACTTTGCTGGAGACCAGTATTAACATGTCCCCACTGACTTGACTTGCCTACTGTACAGTTTGTATCACTGGTGGTACAATAGGTCTAATCACTTGTAGCAACTTTATTACTAATAAAATTAACAAAAAGCCAATCAAAAGACAGTGACGCATG
This sequence comes from Hydrochoerus hydrochaeris, assembly GCA_004027455.1. Taxonomy (NCBI): domain Eukaryota; kingdom Metazoa; phylum Chordata; class Mammalia; order Rodentia; family Hydrochaeridae; genus Hydrochoerus; species Hydrochoerus hydrochaeris. The sequence goes on along the minus strand of PVLA01012598.1, from coordinate 36,943 downwards.
TACCACCAGTGATTCCAGCCACTCAACAGCAAGACATTCATTATGGCCTTGTTGTGAAGAAGTGTTAAGGCAGCTGACTAATCAATCTGGCAGAGGGAATTTCATTGTAGGCTATGGCATGGGCATTGCTAATAGCTTTATTAATCAGATTTATAGTGAGAATGAGGAATAAAATGCCTATTTGGAAAATTCTCCTTTTTACCTGAAATGAAGTGCCTACAAACTCAAGGCAAAGGATAGCTCGATTGCTAAAAAGATTATCATTAAAAAGAAGTCAAGGGCTGGGAATTTAGCTCAGTGGCATAAGCACCTACCTGGCAAGCGTGAGGTCATGAGTTAAATCCCCGGTTCCAAAAAATAAAAAACAAAAATAAAAATAAGTCAAGTACTTCCCATCAAAGCAATAGGAAAAATGCCTTGAGGGCATCTCAGAAATCAGCAGGACCCACCCTTCCCCTGCTCTAAAGTGTAAGAAAACAGCCCAAGGTGACCTTGCTCAAGAGATGACTAGGGTGGGCACAATGGCACATTCCTGTGATTCCAGCACTCAGGAACCTAAGGTAGGAGAACTTCCATGACTCTGAGACCAACCTGGGCTCCTAGTGAGTTCAAGGCCAGCCTGGACTTCTGGTTCACAATGCTTCACCATCCAGAGACTCAGGGGCCTCTGCAGCTATGATCCAAGAAAGCAGAACTTAGCATCATTCGCATGATAGTGATTTTACAATTATGCAAAAATCAAGAGTTGTGGGATTGAGGCAGCTTCCACCAAGATTTCAGAGAAAGGCCTAGGAGGCTAGAGACTGTGCCTCTAAAAATCACATTATGGGAAGGCAGGAGAGTGAAGACAAAAGTGCATAGAAGAACCCAGGAAGTCAGAAATGCCAAGGACATGAATCATCTGCTGAGGAAAAATTCAGCCTGGGAACAACAGAGGGCATGAGGACTGCAACAGGCAATGTTTTAGGAGCAGGGCTGTATAATCCCCTTGGAATTCACATCTTACGACAATTTTCCCTCTGTGCTAGACATAGAGCTATATAGGATTTAATGTTTGCTGTGCTGAGTTTCTATTTTGCTTCGATCTGGTTTCTTTCACTCCCAATGTTTCCCCTTTGGAATATCTACCCTGTGCCGTTGTATATTGGAAGCATTTAACTCCTTTTTTTTATTTTTATACTTATTTCCTTCAAGTGATTATAACTAAACATTTGCCTTGTGTCTTGAAAAGACTTTAGACTTGGACTTTTCAGCAAGGCTGAAAATGTTAAAACTCCGGCAATTTTTAGAGATGGAGTGATTGCATTTTGCATAAAGAGATGCCCGTGAGTCTTTTGGAGTTCAGGTGCATTGTTATGGTTTAGATCTATAGTGTCCCTCATAACCCTCATGTGCAGGGATCAGAAGCAGGTTCATGATGAAGCTGCAGTTTAGATGACTGGGTCGTGATGAAGCTGCAGTTGACTTGCTGTTGAGAGGTAGGGCCTGGTTGGTGGCAGGTCGGGGAGATGCACAGGTGTGTTTTCATCCCTGGTTCCTTGTTTTTCTCTCTCTGCTTTCCTGCTGTCATGACATGAACAGCTTCCTTCCACTATTCCTCTCTTTCATGCCATTTCATGCAGCCAGCTGACTGTGAACTGAAAGCTCTAAAAATCATGAACCAAAACAATCTTCTCCTCCTTTAAATTTTAGGTGTTGGATATTTTGTCCCAGCAATGAGAAAGTGGCTATGACAATAACTATAACCATCAAGAGAGTTTGGGCATATACATTGCTGCCCTTTTAAATCTGGTTCAAGTAAAGAACAAAACTGAATTACAAATTTAACAATGATGGAACATTTAAAGGAGACTTTGTTGATAATACACCAGAAATGAACAGCATGAATAAATCCAAGCAGTTTTAACAAAGAGGTGGGTTTATTTGTGTATTAAGAACCTAAGTGGCTACACCCTAGGAATAAAGAAGCAAAAGCAGATCAGCATTTCTCAAGAGGAAATGAATCAATCTTTGCATCGTCTCTATTTTTTTTTTTTTTGAGACAGGATTTCACAATGCAGTTCAGGCTGGTCTTGAGCTCACTTTGAGGCCCAGGCTGGTCTCAAACTCACAACAATCCTCCTGCCTCAGGCTCCTGAGTGCTGGTATGCACCACCATGCCCAGTTCTATTTCTTTTTCTTTAAACACATTGCATTGTTTGTTTAGACAAGGTCTTGCCATGTAATTCAGGTTGAACTTGAACTCAAAGCAACCCTCCTGTCTCAGTCTACCAAGTGCTGGGATTACAAGTATGTGGTACCACATCCAGAAAGTTACCTCTGTTTCTGATATGGGATTCCAGTTATCCCAACTGCCAATGCTAGAGCTCCTACACGAAAGCAAAAATAAATACTCTTTGAAGGAAAACAAAATCAACTGAGGCAACAAATTATTTCTAAATATTTACACACATAATATCCAATACTCAGTAAAAAATAATTAAGCAAATTAGGAGATAAAACAACACAAAGACCAATAAAAATGAAAAAGACACTGAGTCTTTCAATAATGTAACATAGACTGTAACATGGACATAGAGTAACATAGACTCAATATGGACAAGAAAGTGAAAAACATGATCAAGAAACTTGTGAAAGAATTAGAAATGACAAGAAAAGAGCAAAAATATACAGCATTCAAATTAATCAGTGAATTTAGTAAGATTAGACATAGCTGAAGAAAGAATTAGTGAACTGAAAGAAAGATTAGAACAACCATGAGATAACAAGATACGAAAAGCACAGAAGAGATGAGAAAACAACAGAGAATACAAAATATAGAGAGCTTTTCCCAGTCCTTGTCACAGTTTGGGGAGTTTATATTTGTAATACCAAATTTGAAGTGGAACTCGCTAGATTGAGTTAATTCCAATCTACCACTTCCAGTGCAACCCACAGTGAGAACAAAAACACTAAGCCATATCTATAGTTGTGTTTCTAAATTCAGCTAGGGTGATGGTCAACTGAAACAAAGGCTTCCACCCAAGGTCAGACTCAGATTTTATTAATTCTCAACAAGAAAAGTGTCTTAAGGATGGATGACTGTGAGACTGTGGGACGTAAGTGAGTGCTACCATGAGCTGGGCTAAAATCACTTCTGCAATATGCAGAGAGAATGATATGCAAAAAGTTATCTGCATAACACAGTTTGAGGTAGTATCTAATGTTTTGGGGTCAGTACTTCAGCTCTGATATGTAATCTTCTATGCTCTGGGAAGTCATAGCCTCCTATCTTGAGGCTTGATCCACCCAACAGCAACAACATGCAGCATGGCTCTCCCTCCCATACATAGGTTTTTGGGAAATGGGGCCTAACACTGCCCTGTCACCTTGTTTCAAAGACTACACATCAGCACCTGGCTTAAATCGATTTGCATTGCTTAACAATTGAAAGGACAAGGGAAAGTCCTAGCCAGTTCTGTACATATCAGTACATGAAAATAGGGCCAGGTTTATTCAAAACAGATACAATTGCTCTTCTTTCAAGGAGAGTCATCCAGGTGGTCCTCTACAACAAGAAAATTTAATATATAGATATTAGGACTCTCAACAGGGGATAAAGAATAGAGAAGGAATATGATATTGTCCTGCTTCTTTTTGTCCTCCATAGTTTCTAATCAGAAATACCTTGTCATTTGAATTGTTTTTCCATATAGGTAAAGAATCATTTTTTTCTAGATGCTTTGAACATTTTTTATCTTTGGGCTTCATAATTTTAGTTATGCAATATTTTGGTATTGATTTATTTTTGGTTTATACTTTGAGTTTTGCTCAGTATCTTGAGTCTGAGTTGTCTATTAAGTTTATAACATTTTCAGTCATTATTTTTTCAAGCACTTTTTAAAGCTTCTCTGACTTTCCTTCAGGGTCTCTGAAGACATAAATGTTGAATCTCTTGTTACAGATTTCTAAAGTTCTGTTCTAGTTTTTGTTTTAAAGTCTATTTCCTTTCCATTTGGTTTGGCCATTTTAGTCTTCTTTCAGTTAACTGATTCTTTCCACTGTACCTTTCATTTTCTAAACTCCATTCACTGAACTTCACTTTCAGTTGAATTTTTCGGTTTTAAAATTCCCCATTGATTCTATCTCTACTACTTTGCTTAAGCTTTTTCCCCCAAGCATGTTCATATTGATTCCTGAAATATTTGTATTATGGCTGGCAATTCTCATCTAAAAGTTCTAACGTCTCTCTCTCTTGGTGTTGGCAGCTATTTATTTTCTTTTACATTTAGTCTGAGAAATTCTTGGTTCTTGCTTGGCAAGATAAATTTTTTTTTCATCAAATCCTGGATATCTTCACAAGTTATACAACTCTGGGTTTTATTTAAACCTTATGTTTTAACTGGATTTTCCTCTGCTTCTGCAAGGGAAAGAGTGAGGTACCCCCATGTTACTCATGGCAATCCTCTTGCCTCAGCCTCTGTGTGCTGGGGTTACAGGTGTGCAACACCACACCTGGCTGCTTCTTATTATTCATGGGTAGGAGTGAGTGCCCTGGCTTCTCTGACACCACAGTAAAGCTGGCCTTTCTCCTGTTGGTAACAGTAACAGTCCTGACTCTCCCCATCAGACCTCCTTTAACATCACCACAGGGCAGATAAGGAAAGCTTGTTACTGCTGGAGATGGATAAAATCTGGGCTCCTACTTGGTTTTCAATGACACTGATATAGGGGAACAAAACTCCCGACCTACTCTATGTCTGGACCAAGTTTGTGTTCTCTAAAATCAAAGATTGAATTTTAGGAAAACGGAGGTTAAGAGCAAAAATATTTATTGAGAGAAAGAAAGCTTCTGAGAGAGACAGGAGTCCTGAGTGGGCTGCCAGAGACTGTCTTTTGTAGGGATTTTTATAAAATAAAATCATGAGGTGAGCATGGGTCTAAAGTTGGGGAAAACTGGGAACTCGCAAGCCAGATGGGCATGAGGTGGGACAGAGCTATCTATGGCCAACCAATAAGTTTAACTATTCAGGTAAAATTGACCAAGTCAGGGACAGATGGGAAAGCCAGTCACTTAGTAAGCGAGTGTTCTTTATAGATCAGTGACTCTTTCCATAGGGGGTTGGGATAGTGACTCCTGGCTTCTCAAGGTGATCCAGACTTAATCCCTAAGGATTATACTTAGGGTGTGATTGCATTTGTTTTGCCTTCTGTCCCAAGATCTGTCCCACAGCAAGAGGTATGTGTGTCTTCTCCAAGATCACCAGGCATCTGGTCCTCCGTGCTGGCTTCTTCTTCGAGGGCCTAGCCCTGTCTGATGGCCTATAGTATTTCTAACTAGCTCAGCTGCCAGTAACAACACCACACTGAGGCACTGAAAGGTGGGAGTGTTGTGTCTTATCACAGCCCAGAGGGGGCAGACATTTAGACTCCTCATTTGGGCTTTGTGTCATGGATGGAAGTGAAGCCACATTTTTTTCCTGGATGTTTTGTCTTATTGGTGAAGTTTTTGTCTTGTCTGAAAATTTTCTATATTGACAGGAAGTGTTTTTCTTGTTTTGTTCTGTTTTGTTTTTTTAAGGGTAAGACAATTTAGTGGGGAAAAGGAATGAGGAATAGGAAGAGCTCCTGAGAGACAGGGCCATCCTGAATGGGTTGCCAATGAGCCCAATTCTCAAAGGCAGTTTTCTAGAGCAAAATCACAAGGCGGGTACAACATGGCCAAAATTATGATCAACCCATAGATTGCAAGTGTAGTCACTTAGGTAATATTGATTCAAGGGCATTTGGGTGACATCATTAACCTTGGTTCATAATATACAGTCTTAGTTTTTTTAGTCTTAGTGGATGGGAGAGGATGGCCCACCCCTAATGAGATAATGGGAAATTTCAAGAGGATGATACCAATACTTGGAATTAGGGCCAGGTTTAGCCAAAATAGAGATAAGTGCTCTTCTTTAAAATACAGTCCAGGTTCATCCCTTAGGGAAGTATGCAAATTTAGCCACTGTGACTCTAATTTTCTTCAAGTATGCCTCCAGCCAGTTTCCACTCATTCTCACCTTCTGCACTGACTCCCTCAGGGGCCTGTTAGGTTTTTCTTTTTCTTTCTTTCTTTCCTCTGTGCTCCTTGGCATTTCTAGATATCTCATTTCTTTGACTCAAAGTCTAGAATATGTGACAGAAAACCAAAACAAAACAAAACAAATCATGGAACCTATTGCTGCATTGTTCATCAGGTTCTAAAGTCCCTAAGTCCCCAGAGCTTTATTTCTCTCTGCCATTCAGAGTCAAAAGTACTACAAAAGCATAAGACAAATAGAAAACAAATGTTAACAATAGTAGACTTGATCTAAATATATTAGAATGACATTGCAAATAATGAATTGGGGCACTCTCACATTAAGAGATCAAGGAAAGAAGATGATTCATAGAGAGACCAAGAGCAGGGTGCAATGAGTTCCAAGATTAGGATAGAACACAGTGAAAGCAGCAGCACTTGGATCTTAATGGACCCTTTAATAGCAACCTGGGGTTTCCAATTTCTAGGAGAAAAGCAACTATTTCCATGCCTGGATTTTATTGCATTCCACATTGTACCAAGATGGGAAGAAAGCTGAATTTGTATATAGAATGTAGCAGCCACCAAGGGCAATATTACTGAGAAGAAAACTGCAGACTATATGTATTTTCTCCTGCTTAGCTTGCTATCTTCCATGACTTTTTTTTTAATTGCCCACTATTTACTTATTTATTTATTTATTTATTTATTATTTAAAGAGAAACAAAAGCATGTAAAGGTTAGAGATAATACAGAATTCCAAAAAAAAAGATAAACAATAAGAAATCACTAGTTAATAAATTACATATTGTCCTCTTAGAAATAGTTGTTCAAGTTACAAAATTAAAGCATACAAAGTAGATAGTCAAATAGTGAGAGTGTAAACAGCTACGCATGCATGAATCTCTACATATATTTCTATCCTTTCTGTATTAGGGGGAAAAACAAAACTTAGCAAGACAAAACAAAACAAATTCCTATAAAAACATGAAACCAAAAAGTCATATAAAACCACAGTACAAGGTGATCTACAATGATTACCGTGTTGTTTCTTATTATCTTCAATAGAATGTCTATATCATAATTGAATATAGGCATAATTGAATATAGCAGTATAATTGAGTAAAGCAGTAAATAACAATATTAGTAAAAATAAAACATTGTAGACAGTATAAAACTTCAAAGGCAGGTAATAATCAAACAATAGTGGATATTCTAGTGAATCTTGTCATTTTAAGTGCAGTTGCCTATACCTCACACTTGATACTATCAATCATAACAGCTTTGAATAAAATCTATCAATGCAAAACAGCAATCCAACAAACCAAGTTTGATTATGATCAGTCATGGTAAAACAGTGTAGGTTTTACAGAGCTTTAGATTAACTTAATAGGAAATTAAGGATGATTGCCGTACTATATCCTGTTATTTTCGGGATTGCAGTCTGTGCCCTCAAATCTAGTACAGGTAGAAGGACTGGAACAGAATATACTACATCTAAGCAGAGTAGTGTGAGTAATGTGGGTTTTAAATCCTGGTGCACTGTTAACAATATAGTGTATCAAGGCCATCTATGTTAGCGATTCTAGTTATAATGCCTTATTTCTGCTATGCTATTCTTCTGCCTTTGTCTAGTTTTCTCCTTTATTCTACTGCCTGCTCCACTCATTGAGGCTGCCACTGTTCCTAAAATCCTGGTATTTTTTTTTCTCTCTCTCTAGAATGTCTTTCAGTATTCTCTGTAGGGTTGGATTGGTGGTCACAAACTCCCCCAGTTCCTCTTGGTCATGGAAGCATCTTGTTTCTCCATTAATTTCTAGTGACAGTTTTGCAGGGTACATCAATCTGGGCTGGAGGTTATTTTCTTTTAGGGCTTGGAAGACTTCACTCCAAGCTCTTCTTGATCTGATGGTCTGTGTTGAGAAGTCAGCCGTGATTCTGATGGGCTTACCTTTATAGGTAATCTGTTTCTTTTCTCTGACAGCTTTTAATATTCTGTTTTTACATTGAATTTCTGGTATCTTGATTATTATATGTCTGGGTGTAGATCTGTTTTGGTTGTAGGTGGCTGGGGTTCTGTATGCTTTGCATAACTGAATGTCATCTTCTGTTCTCATGCTTGGGAAGTTTTCCTTAATTATTTCGGTGAATAGCCTTTGTAATTCGCCTGTATGTATTCCTGCTTCTTCGTTCACGTTTCTTATTCTTAAATTGTAGATTCTCTTGTCGTCTTCTAGCCTTTGTATTATTACTGCCTGTTACCTTGTTGTTTTTAAGAGATCTTTCCTTTCATGATCACACATTGCAAACTTGTCTTCAAGTTTTGATAGTCTATCCTTAGTTTCTTTTAAGGAGTTTTGCCAGCTTTCAATGAAGTTTTTAATTTCCTGGTAGTCTCTTTGAATCTGCTTCATGTATTCTATATTTTCATTATATTCTTTATTGAATGTTTCTCTCCTTTTCTTGTGTTCCTCCCTTCTTCCATCTATATCATCCTGAGAGATGCTTCCTGAGAGCATTTCTTTTATTACTCTACTCATATCTTGCTTTTATCCTGAGAGATGCTTCCTGAAAGCATTTCTTTTATTACTCTACTCATATCTTGCTTTACCTGATTTAATATTTCAGTTTTGAGCTTGTCTACAAGGTCCCGAAGATGTCTCTTAATGTCCATGGAAGCCATGTCTGATGTTGTGTGTTTGCTGCCCTCTGTCTCCCTTGTTTTTCCTTGTCCTGGATCAGTGCTCTCAGGGTTCTGGGCTGGGGGCCTCTTCCTGCCTCTCTCTCCTGTCTTGGCCCTGGCTTCCTCCACACAGGTTACAGTGCAGGTCCCAGCCCCCTTCCCTGTTGGCCACATTTCCTCCAAAGCACGAAGCACACTGGCAAGGGAACTCTGCCCTCTCCTACCTGCTCTTGCCACTGAGGTGTAAGCAGAGGCTGTATTTGCCTGCCCCTCCCCACCAGGCCAGCCCAACTTCAGGTGCCTTTACCCAGTTAGTACTTGCTAGGCACAGGGTATTGATTTGGGACAGCTCATTTGGTCCTGGCCAAGGGCGTGGCCCAGTCCAAGTAAATCCCATGAATCTGTTCTTGGGAAGGAGGAACCAACTGAAGCCACTGTCGCTCCCAGTTCAGGCTCCTCCTGCCTGACTCCAATAAGTCACCCATTTGGTCGCACCCCTCCCATGGGGGATGGTCTCATTCCCAGCACTGACCGTGGACTAAAGAAGGTCCCTTCACTGGCTCTGCTCTCAGTTGGGCTCACCAACCCCGGACTTCAGCGCTGCTGTGCTTCCTGTGAGTGGCAGCAGTAACGAGTTTGGGCAGATCTGCTGGCCAGTACAGATTCAGGCCTCTGCAAACTTTGCTGGTCACCGTGAAGGAAAATGCTGTGTTCCATAATTTTTAGCTATTTCAGTTGTAGTCCCAAAGTATTTGACAAGCTTTTTTACGTTTTAATTTTTTCCTGTGTCAAGAGGATCCATCTCCCTCTGTCTGGGTCTCTCCAGGGTGTTTTATTCTGGCAAATGAGTTGTTTCTCCCAAGAGGCTTTGTATTTTGTTGCTCACTGATCAGCCATCTTGTCTTCTCCCGACCTTTTTTTAAAGTATGAAATAAACAATCTAACAAGATGAACTTGTTTGCATGTTAAATTATGCAAAGAAGAATTAAAGAATTACATATATAAAAGGAATTACATATGAACACTCAACAGTGGCCAAAAATAATGTATTGTAGAATGGGCCCCAGGATTTAATGCAAAAAAAAAAATTCTGTACAGAAAATTGTTGGGGACCACAAATTCACAATGGCTAAATTTGCATATTTTATTATGGGATAAAAGGAAAGATTGGGATTATTGGTACCACCCATCTGAGATTTCCCATTGACCCTTCTAAGCATATCATCTATGCCTTCTTGAGTCATCTCAGGATTACACTCCAGGTCAAAATACTTTTAAGCATAAGATTCTCTACTCCCTCTTGAGTTTGAGTCTTCTATCAGTCTAATTGTATTCATTTACTAGCCCCACCTATCACTGTATACACCTTTTATTAATAGTGGCTGCTTTGGGAGTGGAGGAGGCCAATCCATAGACATTGACTTCTCAGCCATTGGTGGAATACTATACTTGTCTTCGTTATTTTTCTCACTGCATTCTTAAGACAGACAATTGGGACTCTTGGCCAGGTTCCTGGTAGAAAACTTTGAGGCTTCTAACTTCACTGAATCCAACACTAAAAGTATTTTTTTATATTCCTCAATCTGCTGAAGATCAGCATATGCAGCCTTTAACCTGTGCTAGAAATCTAGGATCATCATCCCAGACTCTTGCAGGATCTAACCCTGCTTTTAATACCATCTCCAGCTTGCATGTTTTCAGTCTTTTTGTTTTTAATTTTTGGTACTAGGAATCAAACTCATGGCCCTGTGCCACTGAGCTAAGTCCCTGGCCCTCATGTTTTCAATCCTTTCCTTTGTTGTTTTGTTTCTTTTTCATACATCACTTCTTTGACCATTTGCTTCACCATGCTGGTCTTGATCTTGATCTGTCTCTTGAACAATGGCCCATAATCCCTGGAGCCCCACAGGCAACTGGGACAGAGGGCAAAGCATGGGGTGGGGAGTTGGGGGAGTTCTGTGATTTTTGCTGTCTGGCCTGTGTCCTGTGTTTTTCCCTAGTTCTACAGGAATGATCAAGTAACTATGCTATTTTAGAATTTCCAAGTCAGTGATAAGAGTTTGACTACTCCTCCAGTGAAGTCCAACACCCATAAACTAGAAAGCAACAAAGTATCCCTCCTCAAGAAGAATCATAAGCTAAAGACAGTCTAAAAAATACATTGTTATTTATTGTGTGACTATCAGAGTATACTTAACAAAAGCTAGAATGTCTACAATGCTACTAGATGATATAATCTTTTTTATTAGGTTATAAATTTTACAAACATCACTTATTTTAGTAGTAATAGTAGAGCTGGAGATACTGCACCTTCTCCAAGCTACATGGCAAGAACCACTAATAGTGTAGTGGAACTTGTGGCCCTTTCCAAGGCCATGACCCTTGTGACCTGCAGATGTCAGCCCATGCATCTCCCTGTGCAGGGACTGGTTTGGTGATCCACTGGGTGTTGGGGTTTCTAATGGCTTTGTGGAATAGATCAATGATGATAACCTCAAAGAATTTGTATGTAGAATTACCAACCCTGTAAGAATCCAGAACTCTCAGAGCCCAACAGTGGCATCCAGCTTACTCCTCAGCAACTGACTGAAGGCTTTGTGCAAAATTTTAATTGATTAACACCATAATGGACAGGCTTGCCATGAGTCACAAATGTCACTCCCTTAGGAACTGGACATTTGCGGCCATCCAGGTGCACATAGATTTTTATTTTCCATTTATTTTTTTATTTGGTACTGGGGATTGAACTCATGACCTCATGCTTGCCAGGGAAGCACTTAAACCACTGAGTTAAATCCCCAGTCCTGCACACAGATCTTGTATATGACATAACCTTGTTTGGCCTTGTATCCCAGTCTGTGAACTTTATACCCCAGGGTCAGACAGGGAGCCTTGTGGAGTACAGAGAGCTGGTGGTACTGCCAGCAGCAGACCCTCAAAAGAAAGTGCATCACATCAGACTGCTTCTTCCTACATAGTCCCTGGATGTACTTTGTATGTACCCATCTTGGCTTACCTGATGGCTGCTGTCAGATGAAAAGGAAAGCTATAATCTCATGAGACCATTTGCAAGTATGTGGAGCATGATGTCGCACGATCCAGTTGCATGGTTAATGGAAGAAAAGGAAATAGCCCCAGTGATTTTGTCAATTTATTTGTGGAATATGTAAAAACTCGAATGCCCCTTTTTTAAAAATCTGGATTTGTCATGAACCTTTCCTCAGCTTGATCTCTCCGCGGACTCATTGGGGACACCCAGAATTTGCATTTACTTTGGCGGTTAAAAGATAAGCTAAGTTTTACTCCATAAGTAGCTAACAAGTAGAACACAAATCTTATATTTATAATAATAATAATGGCCATTTTCTGACAGTCAATTTGTACTATGTGCTAATTTAAGTGCTTCCCATATGTAAACTCATTTAGTTCCCACAACAATATTATTTTAAAGGTGAAGAAATGGATGCTTAATGAAGCTAAACTAATTGTCTAAAGTCCCCTGGCTACTAAGCTGAACCAAGATTTCAAGTTAGGGAATCTCTCAAACTTACACTTTTAACTCTCATAATATCTCCTTCCCACTGCTGCCTAGAAGCATATAAAGGGATACACTCAGAACTATTTGCCTATTCTCATTAAATTTTGATAATCTATTGTAATCCCAGAAAAAAATCTATAAATTGGGGAATTAGCTCAGTGGTATGAGCACCTGCCTGGCAAGTGTGAGCTCATGAGTTCGATTCCTGGTACAAAACAAACAAACAAAAAACTATAAATCTGCTTGCTATTAACTGACACAATGTTTGTAGCATGCTTTAATATTAACTTCATTATATGTGTCCTATGTTTATATGTACTTGACCACTAAATACTTCTGGAGGAAATCACAATGTTTCATAGACTGCTATCACATAAATTCCTGGCCACCTATTTCTATTGGATCCTACTGTTGCTATCGTGATATTATTGTGTCTAAGCTTTATTTCAAATCTTTTCCATTCTCTTCTGTGACTTGAGACTTTTGCTACCAGTGGCCATGTCTTCTATTTTTTGTGCCAATGTGTCATTACCATCTTTTGCAAGTGGGCTGGGCCTGGTGACTTGCTTCTAAAATATAGAGTATGGCAAAAGTGATGGAATATTACTACTGTAATTAGGATGCTACAGTTTGAGTCTGGAATGTCCCCTAAGGCCAATGGACCTCACTTGGTGCCACTGGAAAGGGGGTGGGAACATTTAAAAGTTGGACTTAATGGGAGATTTTAGAGGTCACTGAAAGCATGGCCTTCATGCAACTGGGGAATCTAGCCTCTTGTCCCATTTTTCTTTCCTGGGTATGAAATCAAGGAAATTTTTTCTACCATAATGTTCTGCCTCACCACAGAACCAAAAGCAATGGGGACAAGAGTTACTTTTTTTAAGATTTTATTTTAAGGAGAGTAAAGTTAAACAGAACAAAACATAACAAAACAGATCATAAGAAAACAATGTAAGAGACACAGATTTCAAAGCAAGACAACCGAGGATCTTCACTGTTTATCATATTGTCTCTTGTTTTCTTCCAAATAGTTGTCCATATCTTTGCATACAATGAATTCATACAAAACAAAATGGTATAAAACTCATCTGAACAGGATGATGAGAGCATTTTAGGTTTTCAAGACCAGACAATAAAGGAAGTCAACAATGGCTGCCATAATGTCTCTTATTCTTTTCAAAATAGCTGTCCATACCTTCACATATGTTGAAATTAAACAAAACAGACTAAAATCACTCTAACAAAGAATAATAGTATTGCTGGATTTCACATCATGATGCTAAAGAATCAGCACTGGGTACCTTAGTTTCCCTTTTTCTTCAAAGTAGCTGTTCTTTTCATCGTGCATTATATAATCAATTTTCATAAATTGTTTAGAAGTTCTATGCATGCATGAGTCTCTACATATATACTATTCTTTCTGTATTAGAGGAAAAAACAGGCCGGGCGTGGTGGCTTACACCTGTAATCCCAGCACTCTGGAGGCTGAGGCAGGAGAATCATTGCGAGTTCAAGACCAGCCTGGGCTACAAAGTGAGCTCAAGGCCAGCCTGAACTGCCTAGTGAGACCCTGTCTCAAAAAGACAAAAAAAATAGAGGGAAAAACAAAACAAGACAAAACAAAACAAATTCCTAGAAAAATATGAAATGAAAAAGACATACAAAGAGCAATAGCAAAGAGCTCAGAACAGTGACAATATAGGCCTTCAAAACAAGGTGGTATGAGCATAACTAGGGTTGTTATTTTACATAATGATCTTTAAGAGCTCCTCAGATCACCATACAATAATATGTACAATTGTTCCAATCCTATGAATATTAACTATTTTGTTCCAAGAACTTATAGAAATTGTAGCACAATCATCTTAGCTATCCTGTGTTTATATAATATTAGATATTTTTTCTTTTCCCTTCCTTTTTCTTTTTCCACATATTCCCTATGATATTATTTTTTCCCCTTTAAGCAGATTCTTCTCCTTTCACTGTGTTTACTGAGGGTTTTTTTTTTTTTTGTCTTTTTTGGGACAGGGTCTCACCATGCAGTTCAGGCTGGCCTTGAGCTCACTTTGTAGCCCAGGCTGGTCTCAAACTCACAACGATCCTCCTGTCTCAGCCTCCTGAGTGCTGGGATTATAGGCATGAGCCATCATGCCTGGCTTATTGAGCTTTTTGGATTTTATGTACTCTTACCATTTCTTACACTAGGGAGACTACATCATATTTACACGTGAGTTTGATTTATTTCACTTATGAGTATGGTCTCAAGTTGCATCCATTTGCTTAAAAATATCTCAATGTGATCATTCTTTATAGCTGAGTAGTACTCCATTGTATAAAAATACCACATATTTTTTATTTATTCCTCAGTTGATGGGCATTTAGATTGTTTCCAAGATCTGGCTATCACAAATTGTGCTGCTATAAACATGGGTGCAATTATATCACTGTGGTTAGATGTTTTCACTTCTTCTGGGAATGTGCCTAGGAGTGGAATAGCTGGGTCAAATGGGACTTCCAACCTCAGCTTTTTGAGGAATCTCCAGATTGACCTCCACAGTGGTTGCACCAGTCTACACTCCCACCAACAGTGCAGAACAGTTCCTTTTTCTCTGCAGGCTTTCCAGCATTTGTTGTTGGTAGTTTTCCTGATCCTGGCCATTCTTTCTGGAGTGAGATGAAACCTCAGTGCTATTTTAATTTGCATTTCTCAAATGACCAATAATGTGAACATTTTTTCATATTTTTATTTTCCATTTGTATTTCTTCACCTGAGAACTGTGTATTCATCTCAGATGCCCATTTTTGGAATGGATCTTTGAATTTTGGGGATCTGATTTTTTTTTTAATTCTTTATTTGTGGGTTTTCTTTGCACTATGCAGGAGATTTCTTTTTGAATTAGATTTCTTTCTGTATTAATTAGTACTGGGGATCGAACTCATGACCACATGCTTGCAAGGCAGGCACTTATGCTGCTGAGCTAAATCCCCAGTTCACACAGGAGATTTCTCTCGACATGCAAAAACTCTTTAATAGGACGCAATCCCAGTTACTGATTCTGTGAAGTATTTCGCGTGCAGTTTGACTCTGTTCATGAATTGTCTAACCGACCCCTATGTCTTCAAGATTTCTACCTACTTTGTCTTCCCACAAATTTAGTGTTTCTGTTTTAATATTTAGATCTTTGATCTATTTAGACTTTAGTTTAGTACACAGTGGTAGGCATGGGTCTAGTTTGAATTTTTGGCATATGGAGAGCCAATTTTTCCAGCACCATTTATTAAAAAGACTATCTTTCTTCCAGTGAACATATTTGGCCCCTTTATTAAAGATAAGGTGGCTGACTGTGATTGTAGTTGTAGTTGAATCTTCTAATCTGTTCCTTTGATCTTCAGGTCTGTTTTTATTCCAATACCATGTTGATTTTATTACAGTAGCTTTGTAGTATAACTTCAAGTCAGGGATTGTGTTGCTTCCTGCCTTGCCTTTGTTGCTCAGAATTGCCTTTGTGATTCCAGGTCTCTGCTGGTTCCAGATGAATTTTAGGAGTGATTTCTCTAGATCTGTGAGGTATGCTAGTGGTATTTGGATTGGAATCACATTAAATCTGTATAACAATTTTGGAAGAATGGCCATTTTCACAATGTTTGTTCTTCCTCTCCATGAACAAGGGATGTCTTTCCATTTTCTGAAGTCTTCTTCAATTTATTTTTTCAGGGTATTATAATTTTCCCTGAATAGATCTTTTGCTTTTGTTAGATTAATTCCTACATATTTCATTTTTTTGGATACTATTATAAAAGGTGTGGCTTCTCTTATTTCTCTCTCAGTGGTTTTGTTGTTAGTGTATAGGAATGCTATTGATTTTTTAGTGTTGACTTTGTATCCAGCTACATTTCTGAATTTATTTATTATGCCTAGGAGTCTTTCACTGGACTTATGGAGGGTCTTCTTTGTACAGTATCATGTCATCTGCAAATAATGATAATTCTTTTCCTATCCTTACTCCTTTTATTTCTCTCTTGTCTAATTGCTCTGGCTAGTATTTCCAGCACTATATTGAATAAGAGTGGTGATAATGGATATCCTTATCTTGTGCCTGATTTTAGGGTAAAGGCTTTCAGTTTTTAGCCATTTAATCTGATGTTGGCTGTTGGTTTGTCATAGATGGCTTTTATTAGATTGAGGTAAAGACCATCTATTCCAATTTTCTGTAAGCTTTTAATCATGAATAAGTGTTGGACCTTATCAAAAGCTTTTTCTGCTTCTATAGAAATGATCATGTGGCTCTTATTTTTGGCTCTATTGATACAGCAGATTACATTTATTGATTTGTGTATGTTAAACCATCCCTGCATTCCTGGGGTGAATCCCTCTTGGTCATGGTGCATAATCTTGATGATTTGCTGCATTCTGTTTGCCAAAATTTTATTGAGCATTTTTGCATCTATGTTCACTAGGGAGACTGGCCTATAGTTCTCTTTTTTACTTGGGTCTTTCTCAAGTTTTGGTATTAGAGTAATGTTTGCTTCCAGGAATGAGTTAGGGAGAACTGTTTCTCTTTCAATTTCATTGAAAAGTTTGAGGAGTGTTGGCATTAAATCTTCTTTGAATTTTTTGTAGAATTCCACAGTGAATCCATCTGGACCAGGACTTTTCTTTGGTGGTAGGGATTTAATTACATTTTCAATTTCATTAATTGAAATTGGGTTTTCAGCAGTTTTACATCTTCTTGACCTGGTTTTGGTATTTCATATGTTTGCAGGAATCTGTTCATTTCCTCCATGTTATCCAACCTATGAGAGGAGAGGTTTTCAAAGTAGGTATCGATGCTCTTCTGTATTGCCACAGGGTCTGTAGTGATTTCACCCTTTTCATTCCTTATTACATGAGTTTGAGTTTTTTCTTTCCTTTTTTAAATAAGATTGGCTAGAGGCCTGTCAATTTTATTTATTCTTTCAAAGAACCAACTTTTTGATTCATTGATTCTTTGTATTATTTTCTTAGTCTCTATTGCATTGATTTCTGCTCTGACCTTTATAATTTCCTCCCTTCTTTTGGCTTTGGGCTTGACTTGCTCTTCTTTTTCTAGCTGTTTGAGATATAGCACCAGATTGTTTATTTGTGTTCATTCTGTTTTACTGATATGGGCATTCACTGCAATAAATTTTCCTCTGAGGACTGCCTTCATTGCATCCTACAGGTTCCAGTAAGATGTATTTGTATTTTCGTTTGCCTGTAAATATTGTTTAATTTCTTCTATGACCCACTGATTGCTCAGGAGTGTATTATTCAATTTCCATGTGTTTGTGGGGTTTTTGCAGTTTCTTTTGTCAATTTCTAGTTTCATGGTGCTATGATCCAATAAGAAGCATGGGATAATTTCAATTATTTTGCATTTACACAAGCATGTTTTGTGAGCTACTATATGGTCTATTTTAGAGAACGTTCATGTGCTGCTGAGAAGAATGTATATTCTGATTTTGTTGGATGGAACATTCTGTATATATCTACTAGCTCCATTTGTTCACAGGTGTGATTCAGTTCTGTTATTTCTTTTTTTTAAATCAGTACCTGGGATTGAACTCACAACTGCATGTTTGCAAGGCAGATGCTTATGTTGCTGAGCTAAATCCCTAGCCCCCAAGTTCTGTTATTTCTTTGCTGATTTTCTGTCTAGTTGATCTGTCACTTTGTGTCAATGGTGTGTTAAGGTCTCCTGTTATAATTGTTATTGCTTATTTGATTTTTCATTTCTGTTAATATTTGTTTTGTATAGCTGGGTGCTCCCAAATTTGTTGTACATATAAGATTGTTATCTCTTCCTCTTGAAGTTTTCTCCTAACTAGTATGTAGTGGCCTTCTGAATCTCTTTGGATCATTCTTAGTTTGAAGTTCACATCATCTGCAAACAGAATAGCTACCCCTGCTTTTTGGGGGGGATCTTGTTGCATGGAGTATTCTTTTCCATCCTTTGACTTTCACTCTATGAGTTTCCTTTTGGGTTAGATGGGTTTCCTGTATACAGCATATGATTGAGTGTTTTTTCGTGATCCATTCTGCCAGCCTGTTTCTTTTAATTGGTGAATTGAGGCATTTACATTAATGGTTATAACTGATATATATATATTGGTTTACTTTTGATGTTATTTTTCTGCTGTGGATTCTTTATCCTTCCATTCTGTTTGTTTGCCTTGATTAGTTGTTTTTTTCCTATGTCTGTCTAGAATGTCTTTCAATATTCTTTGCAGAGTTGGTTTGGTAGTCTATGAAGTTCTTCAGCTGTTCTTTGTGGTGGAAGTATCTTATTTCTTCATCAGGGTATATCAGTCTGGGTTGGAAGTCATTTTCCTTTAGGATCTGAAATACTTCACTCCATACTCTTCTTGTCTTCATTGTTTGTGTGGAGAAGTCTGCTGTGATTCTGATAGGCTTTCCTTTATAGGTGATCTGTCTCTTCTCTCAAGCAGCTTTTAATATTCTGTTCTTACGTTGGATTTCTGAGATGCTGATTATTATATGCCTAGGTGTAGTTTTATTTTGGTTATGGTTATTTGGAGTTCTATATGCTTCACTGATCTGTATGTCAGTTTCCATTCTCATGTTTGGGAAATTTTCAGCTATTACTTCTGTAAATAGCCTCTTGATATCATTTGCATTGTCACCTTCCCTTTCATTTATCCCTATCAATCTTATGTTGTTTTTCTTTGCATCATCTTGCAGTTGTTGAATTGTTATTTCCTGGTTCCTTGTGATTTTTAAAAGATCTTTCCTTTCCTGTTCACTAGCTGCAATCTTGTCTTCGAGGTCTGAAATTCTATCTTCATTTTCATTGCGGCAGATTTGCCAACATTTGATGGAAGTTTTTTATTTCCTGTGTATCTCTGAATCTGCTTCATGCATTCTGTTTGTTTCTTATATGGTTCATTCAGAGTTTTCATCTTTTTGCATTGTTCCTCTAATTTTTTAACTATGTCCTCTTTAGATGTGTTTAGCATTTTTTTCATTACATTTATCATTTCTTCTTTTACCTGGGAGACTATTTCTGATTTGATTTCTCTTATAGCTTCCCAGAGTTGTTTCTTTACTTCAGTTGATATCATTTCAGGCTTTTCAGGTGTATGGCTTATATTTTCTTCTGGGTCCATGTCTCCTATGCTTGCTTGGGTTGGGCTGGAAGTTTGAGATTGCATTTTACTCTTTCATTTTGTCATTTTCCTATATTTCCATGTTTTGAGTGATGTTTCAAAGCTCCCCTCTGTGAACTAGGAATCACCTGGCCCACTTTTGGCTACTGGAGCAGACTGCTGGCAACTGCTAGCCACTTGGAGCTCACTGGGCATGCCCAGTTGGGCCCTCAGGGATTCACATGTGTCTACCAGTGATTTCAGATGCAGGGCATGGTCTTACTGCCTGGGAGCGACATTCTAAGGCTTCCCTGTGTACTGGAATTCAATCCACGTGCATAGTCAAGGCTGGGACTGGATTCTGGCTCCTGTTAGCTGCTTGGAGTTTGCTGGGCGTGGCCCAGTTAGGCCCACGGGTACCTTCCGTGCGTCCTGGGGTGATTTCAAACTCAGGGCATGGTCTTACCCTCTAGGAGCGAAATTCCAAGGTTTTCCTGTGCGCAGGGGGTCCCAAGTTACTTTTTTTTAAATTACTTTTTATAGTTACTTTTTCATTGCTAGAACAAAATGCCTGATGCCTACAAGTTAAAGGAGAAAAGGTTTATTTTAGCTCAGTTTGTGGAAATGTCAGTTATAATCAGCATGCTGAGGGGCATGGCAGAGGAAAAACAGACCATGTCTCAAAAAGACAAAAAAGAAAAAAAACTGTTTTAAGTCTTGCCTATCCAAAAATACGCAATAATACTAAAACTGCCTTGATCCATATCCTCTGTTATGTACTCCTTCCTCTTTTCCCTCTCAGTTTCTTTAAATTGCAATAACAATTTGTTTTCTTTTCCTAACTATTCCTTAACCTACTTGGCTATAGACTTCTCAGTACCCCAACCCCTACCAAGAATTCCACTAAATTTGTTCTTGCTAAGATCTTCTATTAAAGATGTCTAAGACACTTGACCATTGGCACCATTTGGTACACATTTTTGAGACATTCTTCTCTTGTAGCCTTCTTGATGCCATATTCTTCTGGTTTTCCATCTTCTTCCAGCAGCAACATTAAGTCCTTTCAGGCTCTTCTATTTTTACTACTCAGGGATAAAGTCCTAAGCCCTCCACTTGGGCCTTGTAAAAACTAGGAGCGGAAAACTCAAATATTTTAAGAGGCTAGGGAAGCAACAAAAATGAGTGCTATGTGCTGAGTCTAAGATTTTTAAAAGTGGAGGGGACTGGGTTGAACTACATAGCTCAGACCCCATAAAAAGAGGTTTTTCTGGTTCGGTCTAATTGTGCAGCTCTATCTACTGAATTTTTCAAAACCCTTATTTTTATGCGCAATTTATCTTATAAATTTGTATGAATAATTAAGTGACAATATTTTTTAGAAAAATAGATCAAGCCAACCACATGCTTGCAAAGCTATCACACTGCAGATTCTCCTTAAGCAATCTCATTTATTCCCATGTCTTCAACATTCTTGTTATGCCGAAAAACTTCAAATCTCTCCTTAAGGTTAGGTCTTTTCCCTAAGCAGGTCCATGTCTAACTGCCTCTTTTCACATCTATTATCTCCACTTAGTTGTCTGTTAAAATTGTCCCTGTCTCCAACTTCTTTCCTGGCTCAACCTCTAAGACTTCCACCTTCTGGTTAAGAAAATGTAACACTGCTTATATGTACCATACCTTGTAGATCTGTCCCGCAACATTCTTTCCATTCCAGGAATACTGTAATCCTGGTACCTCTGCATATACTGTATCCTTGGCTAAAATAAGGTAATTCATACCTCTTCTTATAGGTCATTGGTTTTCCTTGAACTCTATTCCATTCACATGTCCTAAACCTCAGTAATCAGACACTATGCAATTATTGTTCAAACTACTACTCTACCAAACTAAGAATGTAGAATACTCTACCAAACTAAGAATGTACTGTGCTATTGGGTTTCCAACTTCCTTAAACAAAGTCTAGCATACATTTGGCTCTCAAAACAAGTCTGTTAAAATCATGATTACATTCACTCTTGCAGTTATTTACCCTCATTCTCAAACTGGGAGAAAGTAAAATTCAACTACTGTATGGATGAATGCGGCAATCACCCTCGGTGATTAACCATTACTAGTTTAACACTAGTTTAACAGGGCCGAGGTGAGGGCCTGGAGCAAGAGCATCACGTGTGATTCCCAGATCTGCGTTCAGAGACCAGCAAACACGTGTGCTGCCCGCTCAGCGAGGGCGCGCCCCGGGGAGGGAGCCCGGCGCCCCAACGTACTCGTGCCCGCGCAGCGCCGCTGGGAGTCCCGGTGAGCACACGCGCTGGGCCGGAGCGGAGGGGAGCGCTGGCCCCCGACGGGAAAATGGGGAGTAAGCCGCGACGCGGAAGCAGAGACAAGTCCAGGGCGATCCACGCCCTGGGAGGGGAGAACCCGGAAAGCGACTGGAGGACGCCCTGCGAGCTAGGTGAGGAGGGCCGGCCCAAGGCCCGGGAGTGGGCGGGGTGGGGCGTGGCTGGGGAGGCGCGCAATACGAGCGTTCCGGTACTGGTTAGCAAGTGTTTTCTGAATTCCGAGACGAAACACCCACTTAGGAGTCAAGTGAGGGAGGCCGGTTAGGGGTGGAAAGGCGGCGATTTAGGTAGCGCCCCCCTCCTTCAGTCTAGCTGGGCCCTGCACCGACCTGCGCCACCGCAGGGTGTTTTTCCTTGGAGGGCGCGGCCTCGCCCTGTGTGAGCGCCAAATATGTCTCAGATCGTCCCGCCCCTTATACATCATGGATTGGGGGCGTGGCTCATCCCATCACTGGTTAACGCTAGGAAGGCGTTCGCGTCTTCCGGAGCCGACGCGGTGACGCAGTACGTCGACGTAAGTGATGCGTAGGCCTAGGCCGCTCCTCCTTCCCTGAGTGAGTGCCGGCCCGGTCGGGGCGGGGGAGAAGAGAGAGGGCGGGGGAGGTAGAGGCGACCCAGGAGTCGTTTGGGCCGTGGGCCGGACCGGGTCCCGGGCGGCGGGATCCCGGACCGGGCGGAAGGGTTTGGCGGGCCGTTAGCCGCCGCAACTGCCGGTCCCCTCCCTTGCCGGACTTGCGCGCCCGGAGCCTCCGGCGCTGTGCCCACCCCGCTCCAGTTCGCGTCTCCCGACTCCAATTAGGTCAGGCTCGGAGTCCGGCGGCCGCGGCTCCGGCCCGCTGCGCGGCCACTCAGCTTGCCTTTCTTTCTTACCTCGCCTTCTTCTCTTGCCTCACCTTCCCCCTTTCTTTTCACCTTTCTGGGGTGTTTTTTGTTGTTGTTTCATGCTTTGGAGGTTTTGTTTCTCAGCCCGAGATGATGGGTGAACATTATCATGCGCCTCTTTTGTAGAGCAACCCGACGGCCATGGAGGCTGAAGAGACGATGGAATGCCTTCAGGAATTCCCTGAACATCACAAAATGATCCTGGACCGATTGAATGAGCAGCGAGAGCAGGACCGCTTTACCGATATCACCCTAATTGTGGACGGTGGGTAGGACAGAGAAGCGAATTCGTGTCTTATGTTCTCTCCCTTTCCGCCACCCGCCTTTTTTTTTTTTTTTTTTTTAAATCCATGGTCGATGGGATCCCTACCAAAGCCTGAACTGGGACTGGAGGGCCTTTGACAGTGTCCGCTGACACAGACCATGCTACAGAAAGCTGGTTGGCTGGCCTTGCTTTCAGCATAGGCTGATGTCCATTGCATTTTTAGTTCTTCCAGCCTATTGAAGTTTTTCTCATTGCACACTTAATTAGAAGCTAGAGAAGTTACTTGAGAATGTTTCGCTAATAGACGGAGAGGATGTCTTAAAATTCTTGGTTTTTCTCTTCTGTTAGTACTCTGCTTTGAGGAGTCCCTCACCGCTCGTTTGGGAAGTGTCAGCTTTCCAACTTTCCAGATGGTCTTGGGGGGAGAACGAGAGAGAGAAGTTGGCTGCACTTGGGTACCCTTTTAGAGACCCCAAAGTAAATTGGGGTCTTTGCCAAACTTAGTTGTTATAATTGAGGCTAACCCAGCTTGCCTGTATTGGCTAATTAGTGAAAATTGACTATTTAAAGAAGCTGTTCTTACTGTGGGTCTACCATAGAGTGAACTTTTTCTGTGTTTTGGTTTTCTTTTCTTTTTTTCTTTCTTTTTTTGTTTCCAAATGATGTATGACATTTTGATTATATAAATAAATATTTATTTATTTAACACTATAAACTGGGTAGGATATGATTCTTGTACTTAAAGGTAATAGAAAGTTTTAAGATAGTGATGACAAACCTTTTAGAACTTTCAGTGATAACAGGCTGCCTGCTGCATGTGTGCCATTGACTCACCACTGCTGTTCTGGGAAGCTCCTTGTGTTGTAAATCAGCCTTAGTGAAAATGGACTGAAAGTCTTTGAAATAAAGATTTGACTTAAAATTTTCTGAGATAATTGATAAGAATATTTTGGCTTCAGTTCAGTAATTTCTGTAGATAGGTAACTATTGTGAAGAAAAATCTATTTAAGAAAGTTTTGTTTTACCTTTTTGTTGTGCATAGGTATAACTCCCCCGCTCCTTTTTTTTTTTTTTTTTTTTTAACTTAGGGCACCATTTTAAGGCCCACAAGGCTGTTTTGGCTGCTTGCAGTAAGTTCTTCTACAAATTCTTTCAAGAGTTTACTCAGGAACCTTTGGTGGAAATAGAAGGTGAGTGCTTGTTTTAAACACAACATAATTGGTGTGTTAGTAGGCCAGATTGGTTTTTGGAGGCACAAGAATTTTCAGTAAAGTGCCTAGTAGAATGAGCAACCAGGAAAAGCTGTTTGAGATGGTGGGTTTTGAGGTCTAAGAGGACCAGTCATCTACTGGTAAACTAGCAATTTTTTGTTTTGTTTTTTGGAGACAGGGTCTCACTACGTTGTACAGACTGACCTTGAAATCAATTATATAGCCCAGTCTGGTCTAAAACTCACAGTGATCCTCCTGCCTCAGCCTCCCAAGTGCTGGAATTACAGGGGTACAATACCACGCTTGGCTCTAAACCCATCTCTTAATGGGTTTATGTTACAGACTGATAGGAATGCTGTTAAGTTGTTGTACTGGCAGAAGTAATGATAACACTAACAGGCGCAGATGACATACATAGGATGAAATAGGCTGCCAAAATATGGAAAAGACTAGGAAAGTTGGACTAAAGTAGCATCCAGAGGAATTCTAGCTGCTATAGAATGTCTTAGGGTGCAAAGAATCATCAGTTAGGTAGTCCCTTGAAACAAAAAGTGGTTTTTGTATTGGACTTTTTTTCTAATAGCCTACCAAGTGCCAAGCATTGTGCAGTGTAGTGTGTAAATTATCTGCGGCTCACTTTAATCTTTGGACATATCTATTTTCCATTGTACACACCAAGGAACAAATTCCAAAAGATTGTTTGCCCAAGGTTGCTCACTTGGGAGTAGACTTAGTTTGCACTCCTTTATCTTTTGCTGGTAGAGTACTCTTTTTCTCAACCCATCTTCCACCAAAATCCAAAATTTAGAAATAAATTAATTTGTCTACATAAATATAGACTGTTAATTTCTGTCAGTGTTGTTGGGTTTTGGTTTTATATCATCGTGTACTTTCTGTTATGAGTAGGTTGCCTAGAAACATTATTCCCTTGGAAAAATTAGATGCCTAGGGGAAAAAAGAAAATAAAGAGTTAAGAATATCTTTATTTTGGTATGTTCCAATTTTATTTTATTTTTTTTTAAAGGAGGGAAGGTTTATTTACCTGAATTTGTAGAGGTTTCAGTCCATAATAGGCTAGCTTTAATGCAGGGTGGTATGGCAGAGTGGCAACAGTTCATGGCAGTGGAAGACTGCAAAAGAGCAAAAAGGAGATTCAAGTTGTTGATAAATTCATAAGTAATCTTTTGACTATTTGTAAGGGATATAGCACAGGCATTATTGGAATTTCATGCAGCTTACTAAAGTGAAAATCTAGTTGCCTAGATTGTATTGGTTTTACTACAATGAGAAACACCCTTCAGTTCATTCACCTGAGGCTTATTAAACGTCCTTAGGCAGGTTACTTTACCTCAGTTGCATTTCTGTCTCCTATGAAGCTTGGGTTAATAGGCTTGTAGTGATCAGTTAAAATAATGTATGTAAAGTGGCTGGCATTGTGTTGGTAATAGAATGTATTTGTCACATTGAATACTTTATGTATGTTACGTACTATGTTTAGTAAAAGGCGAAAGATTTATACAATCTGATAAGAAACTAGAGTTGTTATGTTAGACCAAGGTGCTGAAGAATTGTTGAATATAACATCCCCAATGAAAAGTGAAAACTATAAAGAAAATAAAAATAAGACATGCCTTAAAGAATTTGAAAATATACTGTCAACAGGTAAAGACATAAATAGAAAACATTACAGACTGTTAGTGTGGAATGATATCACAGAGAGGGGAAAAGAAGTTTAGACAACTTTACATAAGCATGATTTCAAAGAAAAAGAGCTCATTTCTGCAGTATCTTAAAAAATCTTAAGTAGCCAGGGCTGGAATACTCATTGTGGGTAGAAAGAAAACATTGGGAGTAGTGGGATCTTTCTGAACACCATTCACCTTGGAATTTTCTTGTGTGCTTCTCAGTACCTCTGACCTGCTGTGTCTGTTATAGTATTGTGCATATAACCCTTCAATATTTAACCTGCAGACAAATGAAGTAAAATGGAAAACATTTTGTTATTTGACCGATTCATGTTCAAAGAATGAATTTGGCTAAATGTCTTATGCCCCAAAAAAAGGAATTGCTTTTCTGTCTAGCAAGGTCACCTAGCTATAATGAAAACCCTGGACATATAACTAGAAAATTTGAGTTTTAGTCTTGGCTTTACTATTTGTCAGTTGTGTGACCTTGGACATCTTGGCTGCTACTTTTTTTTTTCTTTTTAATTTGTAAAATGTCAAATATTTTTGGGTCATGTCATGGACATCTTCAACACCATGTTAGACGTCTCTGGGAAATGTTTTTATTTTGTTGAGGGGCAGTCAACTAGGTTAGGTTCAAGCTTTTCAGTCTGTAGGTCCAGTTCCATTGTAGTTTCCAAAACCTTTGAGGTGCTGTCCTGGTCCCTAGTGTGGGACCTAAGTGATAGTCTGTGCCATAATGGTAGTTCTTAAAGCCTTTACTATGCAGCCTTGAGTCAGCACTGATTTCCTCTGCACGCATGTTCTTAGGAGCTCCTTTTGTGGTTCTCTGGCTAGAAAATGGACAATCCTTTCAGTGCTGTCATATATTTCCCAAAGGTGGGTTCATTTCCTGAATAAAGTACTGTTAAAGACCGGGGCAACTACCCTCATACTTTTTGGATCATTCTCTTTTCCCAGTGCTTTTGCCAAAATTTCATGAGCTTAGGTGGTAGCCCCCAGCCATACATGTGTAGCCTCAAAACTGGAGCTTATTTTGTGTCAGCTGAGAAGAAAAATTAACCAGAAAAACCCTTTTTCTCTGCCTTCATCCTCTTTCCTGGTAGTCTATCGAGGAAGTTTCTCTGGGAGGTGTTCGTGTTTGTGTGTGTGTGTGTGTGTGTGTGTGTGTGTGTGTGTGTGTGTGTGTGTGTGTGTGTGTTTTTGTCACCACCTACTGTTCAGTTAAAGCTTTGGACTTTCAAGTTTAATCTGGCATCTGTGAGAGGAAAAATAAAAACCAGACAACACACTGCTCTTTGAGGTTTGATTTCTCTTCCCAATCTTCTTGCTTCTATTTCAGGGTCCTTGTGTATTTGCTTTATATATTCTCTCCACGATTTTTAGTTGTAATCAGTGGACAAGATGTGGGGGTTGCTTGTGCATTCTCATCTAGAACTGGAGCCCCCATCTATAAAATATGAATAATGACTTGTAGCAGTGCTCACTAGTTATATATAAGAAACACTAAGGAGACTTTTATAGGCACCAGTACCTAAGCTGTATCTCTGGATCAATTAGAATTTCCACAGAGTGAATTTAGGCATCTGTATTTAAAAGTTCTCTGGCTTCTTGCTAGTGTGTTTGCTGAGGACTAGTGATTGTAAGGATGATTGGAGAGTTTGTGAGACTCAAATTGTACCTCTCGGGCCTGCTGAGTCACAGGATTCCTATATGATTCCTGTGTGCGGTAGGGTTTGGGCCTCATTGCCTTCCTGTTATCAGGGACAGAACATCCAACTACGCATATTCAGACATTGTTTTGTGTACATTTCCACCAGTTAGGAGAATTCTGTAAGACAAGAGAAATGTCTAGATACAGCTGCTTTGTGCTTTTTTTCCCCTAAGCATTGTTGTCAAGAAGACACAGATTAAATGAACATATTCTTTAGATGCTTAGAAAAAAATTTGTTTTCCTGCATACTTACATTGTGATAGGAGTAAGAGATTGATGAGAAGGTTTATAAGTCAAGGTTTATAAGTTACCAAACTAGGCTTGATAGAAAAATATTTTTAACACTATCGCCTACTTCTTTACTTTGTGGGCAGATATTAAAGAGGTTGGCTCATGTTAGCTAATTAGTTAGATCTGTGATTCGTTCCTACGATGGTGTTGGGCTGGTCACATAAGAACCATCAGAGAAGTGCTTATAAAAAAAAATCCTTATCCCAGGTTTGACTGCAAAGATTAGGAACCAATATTTTTATTAAGCCCACAGGTGATTCTGATCAATCAAAACTGAAAAGAAAGTCCACAGTTCTTTATTCAAATCCTTGGAGGCCAGATATATTTCTCAATATTCCAGACTTCAAAAATTTTCTAAGGTAACATAGTTTATGTTCATAATATATCCAGTGAGGTTTAGTGTGACATTCTGTAACTCAGCATTAATATTTTTGAAGCAAATTGTGTTAATTTTTACTCTTAAGTGGGATGAAGACTACATATAGCTTTAATGAGTTCTGACCAAATTTTGCTGCCATACTTTTGGGGTATCTGTTGTTTTAAGAGATTTGGGAAGCTGGGCATGGTGGTTTATACCTGTAATGCCCAGCAGTTGGGAGGCTAAGCCAAGAGGATCAAGGGTTCAAGGCCAGCCTGGACTATGTAGTGAGACCCTCTCTCAAAGATTTGGGGAAGTAGAGGCAAAAAGGTTAACTATGTTGGAGAGGTACTAATGAGACAAAATAAAAAGATTTATCCTTTATTTGGTGTAATGCTGAGGAAGAGGGAAAAAATATTTAGTGAAATGAAAATACAAGAGTAAAAGCAGATTTTAGGTGACAAGTTTCACTTCTAATTTACTGAGAGTGGGGTCTCCATGTAATGGCCAAGTTGAAACATCAATAAAGATCTGGAGCTCCAGAGAGAGAAAAGGATACTGTTTAGGTGGAATGACCATATAGATCTGCCTTTATTTTGACTGCAAAGTAGTAAGCAGTATTCTTTAGGTATTAAATGTGTTGAGGTTATATGAAATTCATCGTTACCAGGTAATCGTGCTATTTCACTGTTTTTGTTTTTGTTTTTGTTTTTTTCTGAGTCTACTGTTTTAAATAAAAGACACTACTGATAAACCAGTAATGTGTCTGGGATCTCAGGTTGTACATAGCTGTGATCTGAGCACTTTGGGAGGCTGAAGCAGAAAAATTTTAAGTTCCAGCTCTGCCTGAGCAATTTAGTGACTTGGGGAACCTCTTTTTCAAAACTTTTAAAAAAGGATGTAGCTGTAGCTCAGTTCAAAATTCCTGGGTTCAATTCCCAACAGTGTTTTAAAAAAGCTGATAAACAGTAAAAATATAAATGAAATACTGGAAACAGTAAAGATTTATTCCAGGTTAAGGAATTTTTCCTGCTTTTGTTAACTTTTTCCCTAACGTGAACCAAATTTTGTTTTCCTGATTGCTATTAGTGCTGGGTGTTAAAAACCTGTAGGTGAATTTTCAAGGGGCTAATAGTTAAATTCTCCAAGTTGTGTTGTATTTATTCTAAGATTGTTTTAACAATATATGGCACATGGAATTTTGTCCATATGTCTTCAGTCATTGTCAGCAGCCCCTTTGGACTTCTAAAGAAAGCACAGGAGGTGTTTTTGTCACCAAAACACACTATCTGACACCTACAACTTAAAGGTTTATTTTAGCACACATTTTTTTAGAGTTTGTTTTGTTTTGGTTTTTGGTTTTTTTGAGACAAGGTCTCGCTGTGCAGTTCAGGCTGGCCTTGAGCTCACTTTGTAGCCCAGGCTGGTCTCGAACTCAGTCGAACAACAATCTTCCTGCCTCAGTCCCCTGAGTGCTGGAATTATAGGCATGAGCCACCTCACCTGGCTTGGCGCACATTTTTAGTCCATAGTTAACTGGTTACAAGGGAGGTAGGTCTGGTGGAAGAAAGCTGTTCACTCTGTTCACTGGGAAGCAGAGTGAAAGGAGGAACACAGGAGGAAGATGTGTTCTTTCAGGTGACACCCCTAGTGATTGCCTCTTTTGAGTAGGCTCCCACCTGCCAACACCAAGCCAGTTATATCATCCCATAAGCCAGTCACCTTCCACAACCCCCAATGATCTCTTGAGCACACGAAGCATTGAGGGTTTATCCAAATAAAAATCATAGCAGAAGTATTACGTAATCTTAATACAGTTGAGATTCTTGGTAGTGTTAGAAGTCTTCCATCTAAAATAGTGAAAATGCCTAATATGTGAATTGTCAAGAGTTTGGCAAAACATTTCCGATAGAAATATTAATAAAAGTTAAGAACTGGGGCTGTAGTGTAACTCAGTGGTAAAGTACTTGCTTTGCATGTCCAAAGGCCTTGGCTTCCATCCCTTGTACCACCCCCACCCCACTCAAAAAAGTCAAGATGTGAACTTGGAGAACAAGCCATGTTTCCCATCTTACCTTTCCAGAAGATACCATGGAAAATGTATATATGAGAGAGAAGATAGATTTTGGGGGGCTTTAGAAGTATGACTAAAGATGATGGACCTATAGTAAGTGACACCTTGTACTCTATATTGTCTTAGTTACTTTTTCATTGCTGGAAAATACCGAACACCCACAGTGTAAAGGAGGAGAGGTTTATTTCGGCTCACATTTTCTAGAAGTGTGAGTCCATAGTCAGATGGCTTCAAAGTACATTGGCGTGGCAGACTAGAAAGCTTATAGTGTGGCAGCAGGGAACAGAAAGAGAAAGCAGGAGGGAGGGAGATGATCCCATCATGCCATGTCCCTAGTACCCATCAGGCTTCTCCTCTCAGCATTCCATTTAGCTATAAACTCATCAGTCGATTAAACCACGCTGATGAGTATCATGCCCCCATGCTCACCTCTCCAAAGCTCCACCTATGCATGAATGAGGCTTTGGGGGAACATCTAGATGTATACCATAACATTTATAAATATCATTTTCCAAGACAAAAGAAAAAGTTCAATCTTTATCTCAACATCATCCATTTAAAATTTTCATCATGAACTTAGGAGCTAGACTCTTGAGTTTCATCCTAATTTTATCAATTATTCAGCATTATTATGAAACTTCATTTAATATTTGTGGAGTTACTTGAAGTCATCCCTGATACACAGTAAACATAATTGTGTGTTTGATTAAAAATAAAAGTTTTATTCTACTTTAGGGAACATTTAGATTTTTTTTTGTTGTTTTTTTGAGACAGGGTCTTTCTATGCAGTTCAGGCTGGCCTTGAGCTCACTTTGAAGCCTACGCTGGTCTTGAACTCAAAACGATACTCCTGCCTCAGCCTCCCAAGTGCTGGTATTACAGGAGTGCTGGGATTACAGGCATGAGCCACCACACCTGGCTAGATTATTTTTAGAAAGGTCTGTCCTTCTGAAATTTTTGGTCAGACCCCTAAAAACAACATAATTATTTTTCCCTCAGGCTGGTCTCAACAACAAAGGAAGTTATTAAAAAGCAACAAGAAGAAAAATGATTCAGAGAACTAAATAAAATTAGCCTTTGATGAATCCAGTTATTTTTAGTTTGCCCACATAGTAACTCAGTAATATATTTTTACTGTGTTTCTCAACTTTCAAATTGCTTTGAAGCCTTTTAAAGATGAGTCTGCTGAGGCTCATTAATTCTATCTTGTGCAGAATCAGAATTTGTAGCAAAATGTGAGAGTTTTCCCTAAATGAAATCTTTGTATCATTTATAAGTGCTTTGAACATTTACATGGATATTCCATCAGTATTCTTTACAGTCTTTCCAGAGGCCACATTTAAGTATATAAAGCAGTTGGAAAGAAGATGGTATTCTTGGTAGTAGTTGCATTTGTACTTACTG
Organism: Hydrochoerus hydrochaeris; assembly: GCA_004027455.1. NCBI lineage: Eukaryota > Metazoa > Chordata > Mammalia > Rodentia > Hydrochaeridae > Hydrochoerus > Hydrochoerus hydrochaeris. Next base: position 5,334 of record PVLA01012598.1, on the reverse strand, counting down.
TGTTTAGTTTGGACTTGGATGTTTTAGTTAAAAATCTATTAAAGGTAGTTCTGTCTTTGTTCCTTTTAATAACTTCACACAGCCTTGATTTAGCAAACCAGAACAACAATACATAGTTTTAAGGAATGTAAAGAAATAGAGTATCACTTTGCAACTAAATTTTAAACACAAAATTTAAGAAAAGTGGAATCATAAGGGCCTCAATTTGAAAGTAACTTTGTAGTATTTATTTTTATTCCATGTGTCCGCATTGTAGGAAGCACTGTTTGATCCTCTGAAGTGAGGATACAGATCAAAAATCATTTCCCTCAGGTAGGTTATAGTTAAAGAGATATCTATGAATTGTAGTTATCAGGACATTTATAGAGTTGATGTGGAAGAAGTATTACAGATGGCTTTATTATTAAGTCATGAAAGTGAGCAGAACTACTGTGGAGATTTAATCAGCTATCAAAAGCCTATCAAGGAAAAGTCCAGATCTGATAGTTTCACTTGTAAATTCAACCAAGCATTTAAATAAGAATTAATGACGTTCCTCAAAAACTGAAAAGGAAAGAAAACTTCCAAAGTTATTTGTGAAACCAGAATTACCCTGATGACAAGAAAGATACCACAGTAAACACATCAATATTCCTGATAGAGATGCCAATATCTTCAAAATACTGTCATATTCAATGGCATATTAAAGGGATCATACACCATGACCAAGTAAACTTTCCTGGGATGCAAGGATAGTTTAATACATAAAAATCAGTTAGCATGACATATCACAGTAATGAAGGATAAAAGTCACATGAACATCTCGGACAAATTTTGATGGAAATTCAGCACTTCATAAAATGAAATCAAAAAGCAGCAAAAGGATAAGGGAGAATACATCAAGTCAAAAATCTTTTGTATAGCAAAAGAAGCAGTCAACAGTGTGAAAACATAACCTACAGAATGGGAAAAAATAATTTGCAAATGAAATATATGATCGGGGCTAATACCAAGTTATATAAGGAACTTCTACACTCACAATAATAAACTACTCATTTTAAAAAATGGATTGAGAACTTGAATAGATTTTACTTTGGAGAAGACACGTGGCCAAAAAGTATATGAAAAAAATGTTCCACGATATCAGTTGTCAAGGAAATACAAATTCTACTGTGTGATACAACTTTATACCTGTAAGGGTGGTGGTTATGAAGAATGCAAAAGACAACAAATGTTAGTAAAGGTACAGATAAATTAGAGCCCTTGTCACAGTTATTAGAAATGGTTTGACTACTATGAAAAACTATAAAAGTTTCTCAAAAAATTCAAAAGAGCTATATAATTCAGCAGTCCCATTTCTGGGCATTTATCCAAAGTAACTGAAATTAGGAGCTCAAAGAAATACTAGCATTCCAGTGAATGTTCATTGACAGATGACTGGATAAAGAAACTGTATATGTACATATCAAGAACACTATTTGCCCTTTAAAACTTTACCATATTTGACAACCTGGTTAAACCTTGAGGATATTATACTAAGCCAGTCACAGAAATATTACAAATCTCTACTTTTATTTAAGATAGTCAAGTGGTGTTTGAAATAGTCAAATTCATAGAATCAGGATGTAGAATTAGGAATTAATGGATTAAGAAGAGGAGAAAATGGTACAATGTTTCAGTCAAGCAAGATAACACTAGAGATCTGTACAACATTTTGTGGTAATGTATGCTTAATTAGAGTAGATCTCAAATTTTTTTTGCTGCAGCAAAAGAAATTTCATTGAGGATGTGGCATCAGAGTTGAGCCTGCAAAGGTAGTAGCATTTATCTAATCAGAGATAAACAGTAAGCATCAAAACAAGACAGTAACAGGCATGATGGCACATTTATACTTTTAGGAAACTGAGGCAGGAGAACAAGTTGGAGCAATTTGGTGAGACTGTCTCAAAATGAAAAGGGCAAGCGATGTAGTTGAGTGTTCTCTGGGTCAGTCCCAGTATTACGGAGGAGTTGGGAGGGGGTAAGTATTAATAAAGGCAAAGAAAGTATTAGTATGGAGCTTGTTTGAAAAATCGTATGCAGTTTACAGTGTTCGTAGTTTAAATTTGGAAATTTAAATATAGAAAAGTAGCATGTGGGGTGTTGAAATAAAGACAGACATACCGAAATTTACTTGCTAAGCTGTGGAATACCATTAAAGATTTTGGAACTGAGTTGACAAAGCTGTCATCTGACGTCTGACCCATTACAAGTTAGTTCATGTTATTGAGTAATGGTTTTTACTGTTGTATAACAATCTTTTGGAGTCATTTGGAGGAAAATGGATGCAGTTTGAGAATGTAATGCTAACTGAAATAGATCAGACACACAAACCTGTATACCACATGGTTTCTCATACATGAGAAACCCAAAATACAAATAAAGAGCAAAATAAAAGATAGTAGATAGTAGACTTTTCAGATGGGAAAGGAATCAAGAGATAAGGAGGATGAAAAGAGGAATTAGAATGTGTTATGCACATATACCAACTGCATAAGGAATGTGATCATTATGAACTAAAAGCATACTAATAAAACAGAAAATCTTTGGAAAAGTCTTAATTCTAGTTTTACTAGAATGTGGTTTTAATATTAGCTACTAACAAAAAATTTCTCAGGAAATTATTTAAAAAATGACAAATAGCAATCAAATTTTAAGCACTTTTCTGTACTATGTTTTTCTCTTTATTATGTATTATAAGGTTTGAATTAATGTGAATGCATACTAATGCACATCTTCTTTACAGGTGTTAGTAAAATGGCCTTTCGGCATTTAATTGAGTTCACATATACAGCAAAATTAATGATACAAGGAGAGGAAGAAGCCAATGATGTATGGAAAGCAGCAGAGTTTCTACAAATGCTAGAAGCTATCAAAGCCCTGGAAGTCAGGTAATTATTTCTTCAGCAAAGTATAGATAGTCATTTCAGACATATTTGCCTGTTGTTCAAAAATTTAGAAACCTGGGTGTGGTGGTAGATCCCATGCCAATAATCTAGCATTCTGGGAGGCTGAGTTAGGATTACAAACATGACCCCAGCCTGAAAAGTTTAGTAATTTAGTGAAACCTTGTCTTAAAAAGGGCTAACTGGGATATAGCTCAGCAGTATAAGCACTTGCCTGACAAACACAAGATCCTAAGTTTGATTCCTGGAACCAAAAATAAATAAAAAGGAATGAGTATATAGCTCAGTGTGAAGACCCTAGATGCAGTCACCAGTACCAGAGAAGAAAGCAATTACATGTCATTCCTCTAGAGAAGTACATTTTAAAATTAAGAATATTTAAGCATGTTTAAAATCTTTCCAGATGCTGATTTTTCTCTGACTTGCATTTGGTTTCTTGTCCTTGTGTTAAAAATCTGTGCTAAAATTAAAATGGCATCTTTAGTATTGAATTTATTTTTTTTATTTTATTTATTTTTTTATTTTTTTTAATTGGTACTGGGGATCGAACTCACGACCGCATGCTTGCAAGGCAAGCGCTTATGCTGCTGAGCTAAATCCCCAGCCCCTAGTATTGAATTTAAATTGTGAATTATTTGAACCAAGTCTTATTCTACAAAGGATTTGTCTTTAAAGGTTAAAATAGTACTGTTTAAGGAAATTGGGGAAGATAAGCAGACCAGGTGGAGATGTAAGGAGATGAGTCAAATTAGAAATACTATAATACAAACACCTTGAGTTATATCCAGCCCTGAGTTTTGAAGCACCTAGCACACACAAAAAAATTTCAGTTACATTATTCATTGTTATAAGATGAGAACAAGCTAACTTGCTAATGAACCATTCCTGGTATTAAATCATAATATTTCTCCAGCTGGTATGAAGAAAGCATTAAAGAAAATAATAACTAAGGATCTGAACATAGTAGCAATATAAAATAATACAGTGACCTAAAACAGAAGCTCTACATTCTCCCTGGATTAATATCCTAGCGGTACCTTGTGTGACCTTAATAAAGTTACTCAACCTTCTGTCTGCTCAGTGGGCTGATTTGTCAAACAGGAGATATTAATGGTACTTTCTATATAGAATTACATTTGTGAGGTTAAATTACTTAATACATGTCACATGCCTAGCCTGACATCTGGCATATAGTACTGTAAATGTGTGAACTATTACTATTATCACCCGGTACTTTTTTAATGATGACCCTCAACATAGGTCATTGACATGAAACCAGACCACAGTTAGGCAAAGTCTGTTTCATGAAGGAGCAGATTGATTTAATTCAATAATCCAGCTGGTATGGTTTAGTCAAAAGAAAATTTAGACTTTCTCTGAAGAAATAATCAAACTGTAATTGTCCAAAAATACCATTCCTTTTAATTAGTTTGACAGCTCAAGGCCAAACTTTCTGAAAAGAGCTTGGTGTCTGTATTTTCTCTGATTGGTGCTTAGCATGTAGCAAACAGGTATTTAGCAAGCATTTGTGATTAGATGGATGCAAGTGTGTCAGTCAGACCAGTACTCTGCCTGCAGAGTGTGCTACATTAGAGTACCAAAATACAGGTATGTGTTGAAGTATGTATAGTATACCTGGTGAGGGCCATCTGTGTTCAGAGTGGAAGTAGGCAAAGGAAAATGCATATGGAAAGAACAATTTCAGATTTGTGGTAAAATCTTGGACAAGGAGCCTTCTGAAAAAAGGTTTTGTGTGACCTCTTTGCTGCCCATGGCCATGAGTAGTACCTCACTAGGGAGAAAGTTCTTGGCTGCAGAACAGTAGGACATTCTGTAACAGTGGTCTATTTAGGAGACCTTTAATGGAGTTCGTATATATAGTCTTTGAAAGGTGAAAGTAGAAATAATTGGGTATCGTTGTACAGTATTTAGAACCTTCCATAGGTGTTGTAACACTAGGATTTTCATAGTAATTACAACCATCTCTGCCTTTCAGTATACAGTAATATGTGTTATTTCTTGAATCAGGTAGGCATGCAGGGTACTCTGAAGTATTCCTTTAAAAACGTGTGTCCTAGATTCCATGAAATATATTAGTATTTTTGAAAGTCTCCTGTGGTCATTTCATTTCTCAGTTTCCTGAGAAATGAAAGGTTTTGGTCATCTTAATAGCCACATTTGGTAATGCTACCTCAGTGGCTGCAGTGAAAAACAATCACTGTTTTCAGTCTTGTATTTTATTCTTAACAAGTTCCTTGTAATTAAGGCTATTGGAGGAATGAGCCCTAAGTCAGATACAATTCCCTAGGTTTTCTTTGAGTCTGTGTGTGGCGGGGGGGGGGGGGGTTGTTACCAGGAATAGAGCTCAGGACCTCAGACTTGCCAGGCAGGCAGTGTGCCACTGAGCTAA
>PVLA01012597.1:0-43138 GCA_004027455.1 Hydrochoerus hydrochaeris | reverse complement strand
GCTTAGGAGTTTTGGTTCCAGAGGGGGGAAGGCTTATACCAGGAAGCACAGTGATACCATTGAACTGGGGGCTGCTAAGACTCCCCCTGGTCACTTTGGTCTCCTCCTGCCTCTGAGGAAAAAGCTAAACAGGGAGTCACAGTGTTGCCAGGGTGACTGACTCCAACTGTCAAGGGGAAATCGGACTCCTCCCCAGTGCAGGGAAGGAAGAATACACATGGAGAGCAGGAGAACCCTGAGGGCGCCCCTTAGTATTACCACGCCCTGTTATTAAAGTCAGCAGGAAATTACAACAACCTAATCCAGGCAGGTTGACAAGTGGCCCAGAGCCCTTAGGAAGGAAGGCTCTTTCACTGCACCAGTGAAAGAACCAAGACCTGCTAGGTGTTCCCTGAAGGCCGAGGAAACACAGAATGGGTAGTGGAAGAAGGTGATTCTAAATACCAGCTACGACCCTGTGATCAGCTACAGAAAACAGGACTGTAATTGTACTCTGTCTCCCCTAATATGGTTCTAGTGTAATATAATGTTGGTAGACTTAACACTGGTTCTTATGGATTGTTAAGCTGTGTTATGATGTCCAAGTCGTGAAATAATAAGGACAAGAATCACCCAAGGGAAACTCATGTTCCATTCTGGTGAGGGAGTTAGTACCTTTCTGTTTGCACACCGATAGTTATAACATGTTAGGTGCAATTCTAAGCATATTTGTATCTGGAAGCTGATTTAAAGAAATGCATCTGGTTGCCAAGTTGACAAGCCTGGTGGATTGTACTAGTTCATACATTGTGTCAACTTGAGGTCAGAAGTATAACTAAGTGACTCAGCAGGGGGCCAGGGTCCCAAGTTTGTAACATCTTCAGCTTGTGCAGGAGGAGGCACCGATGGTGTGAGAGCTACACTCATCCGGGTGGAGCAGGCTGCATACAACAAAAGGCAAATAAGGAGGGATTCATTGCTGGTTCTTCTGAGGAGCTCTGGTCTTTGCCTTCAGTGTCTTCGCCTTCAGTTGTCTCCTGGCTTCTGCTACACTGTTCAGTTTCTGTCTGGAACCCTTCAGCCTTTCATCGCAGATTCTTCAGTGTTCCATTGCAGACCCATCACCCTTCTGGTATGGCCTTGCATGGGACACTGCAGTGAGCCCTTGGGCTGCACCTTTCAGCCTCCAGCACGCAGAAACCCCCTGCCCACTCCCTCATCCGACTCTGGAGCTGCCCACTATAAGCCAATCTTGTAATTTCTCACACATTTGCATATCTTGTGTTATATCTGTTTCTCCATTAAGCCCTGACTGATACATCCACATGTCCATGAGCATGGAGAGGATGCTGGGCCCTCCCTGGCTGCCCCAGCTGGAACTGGATGCAGGGGCAGAGTTGTGGGGTTGCTGGCTCCTCATCTACCCCCAGACTGTCTTAGGACAGGGGCATCATGGCGTAAGTCCTTGGTGACTGATGGCAGCCAGGGCTCCCACAGGTCCCCAGGCCCCTTTTCTGCCAGCTGGCTGGGTAGGCACCTTGCAGAGCAAGGCTGTCCACAGCTTCTGCCCACCTCAGGGTTTCAGAGCCTTAGACTGTGTCCTCAGGGACACAGAGCAGGCCTCAGTGGAGAGGTGGGGACAGGACCAGAGGCACTGCCTGGCCAGGCCTTGGGGCTCTGTACCCCTAGACCCCTTTGCTTCCCTCTGCAGCATCCTCCATACACCCAGCATGCCCTGGGAGGGGTCCTTGGGCCAGGGAGTGCAGACACACACCCAGGCTGCACCCCTGCCCACCCCAGATCCTCTATATAGAGGCCAGGGCTGAGGTGCCATAGCCTGCAGGGGCATTACACAGCCAGAGGGGAGCAGGACTGTCCCTGGGCACATTACCTGCCCTGCCCTACCTCCCCTCCCTCCCCCACCTCCTGCCTGCCCAGGGCTTGCTGGAGCTGGCTCTGTTCTGGGATCATGGGCTCCCTGAGGAGGGCACCCAGGGACTCTGCCCCTCATCACCAGCCAGATAAACAGCTCACACCTGAGGTGCAGCAGGTAGGCAGTGCAGCCGAGGCCCAGTCCCTGTGAAGTCAGGGCCCCAAGGGACTGTAGAGCTACTTAGAACAACGCCTGTGTGACCAGCTGGAGAGCAGCAGGGTGGGCTGGAGGCCTTGTGTGCTAGTGCCACAGGCCTGCTGGTGGCCCAGGGTGATCATGGGGAGGAGTCTGGGTGTACCCGGTGCTTGTCCACATAGCCAGTGGCAAGGCTGGGGACAGAAGGGACAGTGGGCAGGTGTGGAGGGAAGGTGCTTTCCTGGGCCTCTCACCCTGGTGCCTACTGCATCCTGGATGAAGTGGCTGTGCCACCTCCCTGCAGGCCTGCAAGCCTTCAGCTGTCCTACAGGGCCCCTCCCCTGGTACCGAACGTGCCAAGCAGGCAGGGAATCAGCCAAGGTGCTGGAGAGGCCACTCTTCCTCCACCAGCCCCAGCACCTTCACACCTGGCCACCTGCATGTCCCCAGGTGGGGTTGGGCACCTGTCCAGCCCCACATTTGCACGTTCCTCTGGGAGGCGCTACTGGTGCGCCTATTGTGGAAACGTACGGGGGGTGGGGAGGCTCCCAGGGCAGCTGCCTGGAGCCGGTCCCCTGGGCCTCTGCCGTGACGAACGCAGGAGCCAGAGAGGCCTGGGTCCCCACGGTGCTGCCTGCCAGGGCCTCGGAGGGACGACATGGGCCGGCTCCTCTGCAAGGCATAGCACCACCCCACAGCAAGGACCAGCAGGACTGAGCTGTAGGGCGGCGCAAGAGGACCCCAGAAAGGGTGGACCAGTCGTGCGAGGCACCTGCCTAGTTCTGGCCACTCCAGAGACTGAGGCAGGAAGATCGCAGGTTTGGGGACAGCCTGGGAGATCTGGTGAGAACAGGTATCAAAACGAAAAACCGAGCCAGGTGTGGTGGCACAAGCTTGTGATGCCAGCACTCGGGAGGCTGAGGCAGGAGAATAGTTGCAAGTTCGAGACCAGCCTGGGATTCACAGTGAGCTCAAGGCCAGCCTGAAATGCATAGTGAGACCGTCTCAAAAGACCAAAAAACCAAACATAACATAACATATAGAAAAATAAAAAGAGAGAAAAAGAGAAAGTCAAAGAGAAAAAGAAAAAAAACAAAAACAAAAAGCTGGGTGGAGCTCAGAGGGAGGGTGCCTGGGGCTCCATTCGCAGCCCTGCGACATAAAAATGGGCAGCATTTGGAAAGAGACGAGAGTGGCGGGGAGAAGGCCGAGCCCGCGCCCAGTTCCAGCCTCGGGGGGGCGAACACTAAATCCAGAACCCAGAACCCGGAACTCAGAACCCAGAACCCAAAACCCGGAAATCGGAACCCAGAAGCCCGGCTGCGCGCAGCTCTCGGGCGTCACCTGGTGGACACGCGGGGCTGCGCCGGGCCGCGCCGCTTCCGGAACCTGGGCGGGGCCGAATGCGCGGGGGTGGACCTTAACGGCGGAAGGGGCGGTGCGTGATGGACAAAGGGGTGGGGCTGACGGAGCCTCGTGGTCGCCCTGCGGTGCGTGCGCGGGACTGGAGGACACCCTCCCCCCCCCGCAAGGGGGAACGGAGAACCGGCGCCGAGCAGCCTCCGGGGCTGCGTGCCCCGTCCCCACCGTGCGGAGGAGGAGACTGAGGCACAGCAGCCGCGCGTCCTCCGATCCCCGGGCGCCCGCGTCCCAGCGCCGCCCGCCAACCCTCGCTGTGCCGCCCGCGCGTTAGGGGGGCCGGGCTGTGTTCTCGGGGCCGCAGCTGCGCCCCGGGGCTTTTCCCACCCCACCGGACGCGGGCACCTCTGGGCTTCCCTGTGCTGGTGCCCGCGGCCGCCCGCGGTTTTAGGCCCTCCGGAGAAGCCGGGGCACACACAGCGAGTGCCCTTTCCTCTTCCTGCTCCCCGCTGACAGGAAGTCAGGGCGCGAGCCCACTGCTGGGGCGGAGAAGAGGGGCGTCTGCGCCGAGGGCTGGGCTGCGCCCTTTGTGGTGGCGGGGTGGGGTAGGGTCTGGCCGGGCAGTTCAGGCTGCCCTTGAGCTCACTGTGTAGCCCAGGTTGGCTCAACTCTGGGCAGCCTTCCTGCCTCAGCCTCCCGAGTGCTGGGATTACCGGGGTGCCCACCAAGCACCCCCCTGAAATCTGCATAAATTATCTGGAATGTCGCATTGGGAGCGTTTTCTTTTGTTGTGGTTGTAAAACATACATAACTACCATTTTCCCCCTTTTTAAGTGTACAGTTACTTGGCATTAAGTGTATTCACTGTGGTGGCAACCGTCGCCCCATCCGTTTCCAGAAGCTTCTCTTTCTGCACGGAAACACCGAATCTGTTGCTCTTACCTCCCCAGTCTTTCCGGACCCTGCCCCCCCCCTCCGTCCCTGCCCAGCCCGCTCCAGGTGTTCCCTAAGTGAACCCACCGGGTACTTATACTTTGTGGCTGGCCTATTTAGCTACAGCCGGTCCTCAGGCTGGGTACTAGTATGTGTCAGAATTCACTGCTTTTATTTATCTTTCTTTTTTCCCCCCCAGTTCGGGACAGAGATGGAACCCAGGGCTCGTGCAGTTAAGTGAGTGCTCTACCACTGAGCTGCATCCCAGCCCTTTTTATTTTCGAGACAAGGTCTCACTAAATTGTCCAGGATGAGCTCGAACTTGTTATCCTCCTACCTCAGTCTTCTGAGAAGCTGAGATTTTCATCTTTTTTTCTGCTCAAATAATGGTCCATTGCATGTACACATGACACATGGTCATTCATTCACCTTTCATAGACTTGGTGCGCCCACCATTTGGTTATTATGAATATTGCTGCTCTGAACATGCGTGCTGTTTATCTGCCTACTTTTAATATATTTCTAATGTAACTTTTTTACCCAGCAGTGCACTTACTGCAGTCTCATATGGTAATTCTGTGTCCATTATTATTGTTATTTTGCACTACTAGAAAGTGAGCACAGGGCCTTCTCAGTACATCCATAGGACCTTTTTAAAATTTTTATTTTTTTCATACTGGGGATTGAACTCACGACCTTGCACTTGCCAGGCATGTGCTTATATCACTGAGCTAAATCCTCAGCCTCCCAAAATTTTAAATTTTGAGACAGGGGCTCACTGAGTCATTAAGTTTTCCTGCTGGGCTCAAAGCTGAGATCTTCCTCAGCTTCCAGAGTTGGGTTATAGGTGCCTGGCAGCACACACCAATAGCTGTGCTTACTGTTGTGAGGCGCTATCATTCTGCTTTCCTTAGAGGCTGTTATCGTTTTATACTCCTGTCCTCACGCTGGATTCCCCTCTGTCTCTGTCTCCCCCCCCCTCCCGCCCCCATCTGTCTGTCTGTCTGTCTGTCTGTCTGTCTGTCTGTCTGTGTCTGTCTCTCCCTGTCCCTCTCTTTCTCTCTGTACTGGGGATTGAACTCTGCGCTAAGGGGCTGGGGATTTAGTTCAGTGGCATAAGCACCTGCCTTGTAAGCATGCGGTCACAAGTTCGATCCCCGGTACTGATTTAAAAACAAAACAAAACAAAACAAAAAACCCAACCCTGCACTAAGGGTCCCAGTAACTCACTAAATTCCCCAGGCTGGTTTCAATCAGATCTGTGACAGTGCCTCCTGTCTCAGCCTCCCAAGCACTGAGTTTACAGGTATGTGCCACCTTGTCCAGCATCTTTTCTTTCCTTTTTGCGCTGGAGATGGAGCCCAGGTCTGAAGCCTGCTGAATCCATCCACCACTACACTCCAGTTCCAGCCCATGGGGGCTTTGATTTACATTTCCCTACTCATCCATGATGTGAGCCTCTTTTCCTTCCCTCTGATGGGTGGCCTTCTGATCGGTTGGTGATGTCCTTTGAAGCACAATGGGTACTTGTTTCATGGTAGGGTATAACCCATTACTGTTTGATTCATTTTCTTGTTCCAAATTCTTTCAGCCTTGGCCATTACAAGATGTTTCAGGTGATCCCACTTACTTTATTATTAATATTAGGTTATTTTGAGACAGTTTTATGATGTTGCCCAGGCTGGCCTTGAACCCATAGTGATCTTCCTGCCTCAGCTTCCTGAGTGCTGGGATCACAGAGGTGTGCCACCATGCCCACCTCTGATTTACTTTTAAGTGATTTTCTACTTTCCCTTTATGCTGCTCCTCTGGTTTCTTGCTCATTTCCTGTGTTTTATTAGATTCATCACATTTTTATTCTTTTTCTTTCCTTTATGGGTGCGGAAATTATACAAGCTTGTTTGAGTCAGGGCCTCACTATGTAGTCTAGGCTGGCCTCAAACTCAAATTGATCCTCCCGCCTCAGCCTCCCAAGTGCTGGATTACAGGTGTGTGCCAGGTGTGGCGGCTGCTGGGGGTGCAGGAGTCCTCATCTGTGGTGGTCTGGTGCAGCTGCCAGGTGCCACGTACTGTGTTGGGCCCAGCTCAACCTCAGCCATCGGTATGGGGCCAGGGAGTGGGGATCTGGTGCTGGGAGTCGGCCTTGTGTGGGGGTCCCTGGGGTGGGCTGTGTATCAGTCCTAGGAGAGGACAGCAAGCCTGGAGATGCAGGGCTTCTCGGGGGCCTGGCTTGCATGCTGACCTCAGCCACCTGTGCATCTCTGGGGCCCTCAGTGCAGATGGAGAGCAGGGAAGATGTGTAAATCTAGGGCACCCTGAAGGCTCACAGCTGGCTCACACCTGGGCACAGAGCTGGGTCACTCGAGTCCCCACGAGCCCCACCCTTGGCATTTGCCATGGTGCTTGGCAGCAGCCATCAACCCTTCCCTTTCAGCTCATCACTAGTGACAGGTGCCACAAGCCCAGGGGTGCCTGCTGTGGATAGGCAGCGCAGGGTACATCCCCAACACCCCATCTCGTCACAGCGTGGAGCCCCAGAAGCCAACTGAGGTGGAGTTTGGTACAGGAGCTGTATGCAGGGCTCACACCTGTGGCAGGAAGCAGTGTCCTAGCAGGAAATTCTGGTATAAGCTCCAATAAGGGTGAACCCTGAGTGTGAGTGAAGGCAGATTCAAAAGCAGAAACTGCCAGCATCCCAGAGACCAGAGTGGAAAGTGGGTGCCAGGGTAGGAGAGGGTGCAGGGAGGGGGCTCCCCGCTGTGATGCGTGTGAGGCCGCGCACCTGTGAGGATTTCTGGTGACTCAGGCCAGGGGTCTTGTCCATAGCTGCGGGCGCTGTGGGGCCTGGCTGTCCAGGGCTGCTGGGACACACTTGTCTCTGCAGGACTGAGTCTGGGTGCCCTGGAGGAAGGAGTTGGGTGTGGGTGGCTTTCTGCCTTGTGCCCATGCAGGGTCTCCCTGCCCTGTCTGAGAGGCTGGAGCTGTCTTACCCGCGTCACTACAGATCTTTGGCCTCAGCACTTGGCCCAGGCCTGCACAGGGACGTCTCAGGCTTGGGTTTTCTGGCAGCAGTGGGTACAGAGTGCCCCACCTGTCCAGACCCAGGGGGCAGACCCTGGGGCCATGGGGCGGGATGAGGCAGAGGCTGTCCAAGGCTTTGCCATGGCAGGGGAACCCCTCGGCCCACCATGGCTCAGATCTGTAACCAGAAACAACTACTGTCCTCTTCCTCTTCCTTCGTTTCTCAGTGTCCAGGGCCTTCACACTGAATTCTGCCCCATCCTTTTTTATTACTATTTTTTAATTTTGAAATTGCCTTGTTAAGTTGCCCCAGCTGCACTTGAATTTGTGATTTTCCTGTCTCAGCCTCCCAGAATTCTGGGATTACAGGCATGACCACCATAGCCCACTTGTAATCGCAAGTTTCTGAGCGCTGTGGTCAGGCCAGCAGCTCTTATGCCCATTACCTAGGTGGGGACAGTGGGGACCTGGGCTGCTGGGATTCAGTGCCACTGCCTGGTGCCTGTCTAAGAAGGGAGCCCACACATGCCCGTGGGCTCAGGAGGCTATGCACCTGGGGTGCCACCCTCTGGCCAGCCCAGGCCCTCCCATAGAAGCTGGCTGTGCTGTTCTGAGCCGGAGGAAGGTCAGGTTTCGGTGAGAGACCCCAAAATAGCCTTCAGCCACCTGGTGGAAGCCTTGCCACCAGTCTACCCGCTCCGCCAACCTCAGCCCTGCCGGTGTCTCCATTCTGTGCTGTGCCTCTTGTGGCCCAGTCACACAGCCAGTCTTTAGTCACCAGGGAGTGGCACTGGGCTCCTGAGGAAGCAGCAACCATCAGGTGCCAGCTGTCCAGGGTGGCCTTCCCTGAGAGGCTTTGCCAAGCACTGTGACCTGGGATGAGGTCCTGTGGCAGGACAGGGCAGGTGATAGGCTGTGTGAGAAGAGGGACATCACTTGAGCCCTCACTTGCCCCAAAGTTGTTCCTTGGCGCTCACCTTTAGGGTGGGGGAATCCCTGGGCCAAGCAGAGCAGGAGAGTCCTAGGGAAGGGCTGAGCCTGACCCCAAAAAGGGCTGCAGGATTTCCCACCCATACAAGGCTTTTGGAATCCAAACCCTGGGGACACCAGGCAGCTGGTTCCAGCTAAAATGCAGCTGCCAGTGAGTGCCAGATTCATGGCCTGCAGCAGTCCTGGTATCCCGCCTGACCTACCCCCAGCCAGCCAGAGCCATGGTGAGGATGCTCAGCACCCAGAGCAGAGCCAGGGGGCCTGGGGCAGAGTGGGCAGCCCTGCAGACATATCGCCTGTTGGTGGAGCACATCAAGATGTACGTAGGGAGGCCAATGGTTTAGCTTAGCAGCATAAGTGCCTGCTTGGCAAATGTGAGGTTAGTTCAATCCCCAGTACCAAAAAAAAAAAAAAAATGAATGTAGGGGTCTTCGAGATGTTTGACAAGGAGGGCAATGGAGGGGTGAAGACAGGAGCCGGAGCAGCATCAGCGTCACCAGGAGCAAGCTGGCCTCCACGGCCAAGGACTCAGACAGAGACAGTGAGCAGGGCAGGGTGGGCTGGCCAGTGTGTGCCAGTGGGCAGGGAATGGGCCCTCCCTTGAGCCCTGGGGCCTGGGCTCCCTGCAGACAAGGCTCTTCAGCTGTGCTGGCTTCCTGGCCCTGTAGAGATTCATCTGGAGAAGACCAGAAGAACGCAAGCTCAGGGCCAGTTTCTGGGTTTTCGGCAATGAGAGCAAGTGTTACATCTACTGGAACAGGCTTGGGGGGTGAGCCGGTTGAGAGATACAGGGGTTCAGGGTGAGCCCCTCAAGGTAGAGGCTGAGCAGATGATCAAGAAGGCCGATGGGGTAGGACTACTGACCCTGAGGGTGAGGGGCAGCCCAGGAGTGAGTGGAGGATGGGGGCAGGCTGCTGACCTGCCCCTCTGCCCACAGGTTATGGCCATGATGACCGGAGAGTCCTTCAAGCTGATCCAGTGGGAGCAGCTGCCACAGCCATGGGACGCCTGCCTGGGAAGGCTGCCACCGCCCTGCCCCTGCTCAGTGTGAAGTAAAGGCTGTAGCCTGACTCCTCTTTGCTTCACTGTCCCTAGCCTTGGAGGGGCAAGGGTCAGGAACAGTCCTCAGGAAGCCCCTGGCACTCCTGCTGCCACACCTGACCCCTCCCACCACCCAGATCTGGGCTCTGCAGCCTCAGCCTAAGATTGTTGGGACTATGTGCTTGCCCACCTGCCTGCACTCTCTGGGGCCCCCCAAAACCATCCCACATAGGCAATGTCCACTCAGACATAAACTTTATTCTCTCTTCAAAGAGCTGCCTCCGAGCTCCGAGGCTGAGGCACATGGTGCCTCCTCTAGGCTGAGGCCAGGGGCTGGGGTGGAGAGTGGCAGCCTGCCTGGGGTGGCCAGCACAGGGCTGGTGGCTGGCCGACTGGCCAGCGTTACATAGCAATGAGGCCAGGCCTGTAGTAATGTGTTGAACGGAGGCCTTCCCAGGGGAAGGATGGAGGCAGGCTGGGGCCTGGTTTCATAGCTCCAGGAGAACACTCTTGGTCTCTTTAAGGGGCACCAGGGCTACTGGGCACTGGAACCTGGCTCCTGCAGCCTTGGTGTGCTCCCCTGACCCGAGGGCCCTGGAAGGAGACCAGGTTTTGGGGAAGCAGCCAGCTCGTCGTCTCTGGGCTTTGCCATTTTGATGGCCTCGTCATAGGAGGGTGGCAACTCTGGGGCAGACAGGCTATAGGCTGGTGGAGTCAGGAAGTCAGGGTCCAGCTCCCCAAAGCGCAGGGGCAGCTGGATGCCCAGGGGATACTGCACGGAGCTGTAGGCTGCAGAGAGTACAAGGGCTCTGTGTAGGCTGCTGGGGACTCACCACCACAGCCCTGTCCGTTCCCTGGCCCGCCCACCAGCAGCCAGGCACTCACAGGTCACAGTGCTGTGCACAGGGCTGTCACTGTCCACAGGGATGGCTGTCAGGTTGCAGGGCTGCCACGCGGAGGACAGGTGTGTCTGCGTGTTCACCTGCTTCCGGAGGCAGCAGAACCGGACGCAGCTGGCAGTGATCCCGCACAGCAGCAGCAGCAGGACAGTGAGCAGGATGAGCCTGGTGAGGAGGAACGTGCCCCACCGCTGCACTCACCCCGCCCACTGGGCACTTGCACCCTTGGCCAGTCACTGCCGCTGCCCAGACACCCAACACAGGACAACACGCAGATGAAGAGGAGACAGGGCACTCTTCGCGCCAGACGCCTCCCTGGCGGGAGCCTGGCCTATGCAGCTGTGCGCCCTGGCTGGGGCGGCCTTGGGCTCACTCCCAGGACACGCTGTCCCCAGCCGACCGTGCCTTCTGCTGTGATCGGCCTCGCTCCCGGCTGCCAGGGCCCAGCGCTCCCACCAGCGGCGGGGATTAGGGGCAGCAGGCAGCCGGGGTCGCCGGGTGAACCGTCGGGCCGGCGCGTGCGCGGCCTCCACTTACCCCACGTGCCACAGGCTACTCCAGCGGGCCTGGGGCGGGCACCTGCGGGGACCGGGCAGCTGCAGCGGGCGGCGCGGCCGGCAGCCCCACCCCCACCCCGCCTAACTTACTGGTCCGAGGGGTCGCAACCGCTGCCGTCAGTCGAGCCCGGCACCACCTGTGGGGACACGGATGAGACCAGGCGAGGCGGAGCCGCGCGCAGGCTGCACCCGTGCGCCCGACCCCGCGCGCGCAGGCTCTGGCCCACCTGAGGCAGCCGCAGGAGTGGCAGGAGCAGCAGCAGGAGCCCAGTCGGCGGCCCCAAGGCCATGCTCTGCGCGACAGAACCGCCGAGCCAGGGGCGCGCGCGGCTTTATATGGCCCCGCCCCGGCCCGTGCCCGCAGAGGCCACACCCAGGCCACGCCCAACACCGCTCAGGAAACCCAGAGCGGGCGTCGGGGCCCCGCCCCCAACACAGGCCCCGCCCATGGCGGGTGGTGTCCCTGGAAGAGCCCGACCCCATAAGCAGTATTTGCAGGCGGCCGCATCCTGTTAACCACGCCCCTGGAGCCGGAGGCTCCGCCCACCTCCCCCGCCCTTCTCTTCGTGATCCCGGGGTCCAGCACCTGCCTGAGGGCTGCCAAAACTCCGAGCCTCACTGGGCGTGGTCTCGCAGAACACCGGGTTCATCCTCACACCCCGCGATCCTGCCAAATGGGGTGAGGCTTTCCTCCCTTTCCCTCTCCAGTCCGGGTCATCTGAAGCTCTGGTCGCAGACTGCTTTCCAGAAACATGGCCTTGAAGCTCTGGTCATAGCCGAACTGGCAGTGCGTCTTGCTTGGCCCGGACGCTCTGGGCAAGGACCTGGACGCCTGCCCGCCTCTCACTGGGTTGCTCTGTGCCCTTCTTGCCCAGTAGCACTCACCCCACCTGTCTTTCCTCTCTGTGCCCAGCACCCAGACGCGTGGACACCTAGAGGGGAAGTGACCAGGGCTCTGCCCACAGCTGTCTTGCACCTGCTGGGCCAATGCTCCACCTCCAGGGCCCCTGCCTGCTAGCCCAGTCCCACCTGGGGACTTGGCACCGGCTCCTCACTTCCCCGCCCCACCTTGGTTGTGCTTCAGCCTGGACACCAGGACCCTGGCAGTCTCCTTGAGCTTGGTCTTAGCCTGGGAGCTGTTGCCTCTCCTCCCTGCTGATCAAGGTGCACAGCAGGAGTTCTAGACTATGACTGGTCAGCTCCAGGGGAAGCAGAGAGAGCCTAGGTCTGCCACCTCCAGGGGCCAGGAAAGAAATCTCTAGATGGTGCTCCACGGTTCTTGCCACTGGCTGAACCCTGGCAAAGAGCTTCCAGGTGTCTGGGGGAGCCCCAGCAGTGCCAGTGCAGCACACAAGTGCCTCTCCCCTTTGCCCCCCTGGCCAGGAAGGGCACATGCCCCAGGTGCAGGGTGGGTGTGCAGTGCCTTGAGGCAGGCCAGGCAGGTGGACACTATGGGGAATTGGGGAACAAGCCAGAGACTGGGGAGGGTTAGGGTGCAGGAGCCCCTTGTGGTTGGCTGCATATGGCCCCTTGGAGGGTGGGTCAGGCCCTGAGAGCAGAACCCAGATTTTTCCCAGATGGGTGGACACTCATACACATACACTGGGCTGACCTGGCCCTGGCTGGGCACCAAGGGCAGAAATGGGTGAACTGGCCCTAATACCTGCTCAGTCTTTTCCCGGGGTCATCAGGAGCTGGGGCCTGGGCTCAGAGTCCCCATCCCTTCCCCTCCTCCTCATGTCTCTCTGGGACTGCTTCAGTCTCCACTATAACCCTGTACCATGTGCTCCAGGTTTGAGGGATCCCTGGGGGCCTCTCCATGGGTATCTCTTAAGACTCTGCTTTCCTTAAGGCCCTTGTCCCACAGCTGGCTGCTCTGTGGACGGGGTGTGTACACATGTGTGTGAACGTATGCCCATGTTTGCAGGAGGCTGCTTCACCAGGGCTCCATCCCCGCCTCACACTGCATGCTTGTCACCCGCACTGCAGGCTGTGCACATGGCTCCCAGTGCATTTATTGGTGGGTTCACGGGGCAGCTCTCCTGCAACCTCCGTTTGCTGGCTCCTGTAGCTCTTCTCCATCTCTATCACCAGCAGGCTATGGCTGGACTGGGATCAGGGAGGGGGTGCTCTTGGGCTGAGCTGGCTGGGTCCAGGACTGCAGGAAGTGGCCATGTTTGTGGGACAGGGAGCCCAGGACCTGCCCATTTAAACATCCAGTGGAGGTGCCCAGGTCCTGCCCCCAGGGCTTGGTGTGGCCTGGGGAAGAGTCTGGGGGTGTGGGGAGAGGCTCGTGCGACCCTAGAGGCCTGTCACCACCTGGGCCACAAAGATGACTTTGTAGTTCTCCTTCACATCGCCCCTGAGCTGCAGCAGGGTGGACACCATGAGGGGCTGGTCTGGCTGGAAGGGAGAGGACCCTCAACCCATGTACACCTCCCGGGAGCACTTCTTCCCACTCACGCCCACAGGTCCCCTACAACCGCTCTGCCCTCACCAGCCCAGCACCTACGTCAAAGTTGACAGGCGGTACCCAGGAGACACTGATGGTCTTGGTTTGGCCTCGGTCCACGGAGCCCCTGGTGGGCTTGATGGAGAAACCCTTGTGCTGCAGCCATGTGACGCCGTCCAGACTGAACTCCATGGTCTGCAGGCAGTGGCACTGTGGGCCTGTGGGCTGGCACCCAGCACCCATCCCGCTCCACTTGGGGCTGCCCATTCCCAGGTCTGCAGGAAACTCCAGGCATGCTAGTGAGGGGCACAGCTAGGACTGCCTGGGTTCACCAGGAGCAGAGCCGCCATCACCTTCTTTGGAGACGGCTGCGTGGTCCAGATGCAGCCCACTTGCAGCTCCCTGGTGGCGGGTGGGGCTGGCTGGTCTGCATCCAGCTGGACATAGTTGAGGGTCAGCAGGACAGGCTTCAGCTCCTCAGCCTCTGCAGAGAGAGGGCACTGGACACCAGCTGGGCAGAGGCCATGGCTGGGACAGGCAGGGGAGTTGGGCATGGAATCCTTCTGAGCACAGTGCACAGTGCTCCCACCTGGCTTTGGGGATGGTGGCCTCGGACCCCTGCCCTCCTGGGTAGGGCTGGTGTACCCACTTGCCAGAGGGGTGCTGGGGTCCTCCCCAGCTGCTCCCCAGGTTGTATGCTTCCCCTGAACTTTCCTCCTGCTGTGCTTACCTTCTCTGTGCTCAGGGTCGGAGGCAGGGGTCACTATCAGTGACTCCACCGGCACGTCCAGGGGGTCCCCGCCCTCCACGAACATCATGTGCTCTCGGGCGGCCCCCTTCAGCTGGATCTCGTGAGAGACTTTCTGGGGTGAGAAGCGGGCAGCCTGACCCCCAGCTCTGCTTTGGGGGCTGAGACTGGCTCCGGGTGGGGCCCCGTGGGTCCAGGGGCACCCCGTCTCTCCATCCCTGGCCCCAGTGTAGTGTCCTTGGCCTTGAGATGGGTCAGTGCAAGAAAAGGTGGGAAGGGGACCCGCGGGAGACCCTGAGCCCCACCTTTTCGAAGAGCACAACCTGGAGCCGATCAGAGAAGTACAGGCTCTCGTGGTCGGGGCTGAAGGTCACAGTGAAGTCCTGTGCTCTCCCAGGATCCAGGATGCCGGCGACTGGGACCACGCTGAACACGCTCTGGCCACTGTGGTTCTGTGTGCCTGCGGGCGGCGAAGGGGGGGGGGCTGGGAGCTCCCTGAAAGGCCTGGTGCCCCCCACACTGTGCCCACCCTCATCTTGCCAGGCACCCCTGGGCAGCAGCACTGCTCAGCTCACCCACGATGTCCGTCCTCCGGGGCTGGGAGGTGAGGAACTGTGGCAGCTCCTGCCGGTCAGAGGCCCTGGAGCTCGAGAGGCTGTCCAGCCGCATGGAGAACTTGACAGGCAGCGAGGAGTTGTTCTGCAGCTGCTGGGCACAGGACGTCAGGGACCCGCCACCCTGCTGTCCTCTGCCCTGATTGGTGCCCACCCTGTGGTCACATTAGTGATCTCGCCAGCACTCAGGGTGGGCGCCCTCCTCATGGACCCTTCCCTGGGGGTCAGCCGGCTTGGTGCTGCCACCTGAGCTCCCAGTCTCTTTCCTGTCTTCACTCTACCCCAGGGCACTCTTTTCCCACAGTCCCTGTTGGGGCTCTGCTCCTGCAACCCCAAGGGGGGGACATGTGTCCTTCCACAGGATGCATGAACTGGGCCAGACTGTCCTCAGAGTGAGGGGTGGAGAGTGCACCCAAGGGTGCCCTGTGGCTCTGCAAACCTCACCCCAGGTGCCTGAGTTGGGTGCTAATGGGGGCAGCACATGGCAAAGCTTGTGGCAACTGGCAGGGGAGCTGTGCAGGGACACAGGGCAAGAACAGGTGAGTGCTGTGTGAAGGAAGGCATGTTCTGCCCTCTCGGGGGCATGGCAGGGGTGCCAAGTGCTGGGGCCCCGACCCCAGATCCTCCACACTGGGCCAACCCACCCCCTGGAGGAAACCTTGAAGCCCGTGGAGACCGACTCTCTGGCAAGCACATAGCCCATGTCAAGGATGTCGCTGTCAAAGGAACACATGATCACGGATGCCACGCCGGTGCCCACCAGGGTGAGGGCGATGGTGCCTCTCTTGGTGACGATCTCCAGCGTTTCCTGAGCCTGGGGCACAGCCTGTGTTTTGGGCTGGGGCCTTGGTCTGTGGGGAGCTGGGCCCCACTGATTTTCTGGCACAAGGGGCTGGCAGAGCCATGGTTGCCCAGCTCCACCTGGACACACAGGAGAATCAGGGGCCAGCACTCACCAGGACATTCTCCTGGGGTGAGAAGGACAGCACCAGGACCCGTGTCTTGCTGGCACTCAGCTTGCTGGGGGTGTTCACCAGGAAGAAGGGGCCTTTGGGGTTCAGCACGGAGAAGTCCAGCTGAGGCCAGCGTCAAGGAGCAGGGAGGCTCCACGGCCCAAACTGGCCCTGCTCCCGCCGGGGCAGCTGTGAGGTGGACAAGGATACAGCCAGGTCCTCGGGGCAGGTGTTCTGGAGGTAGACCTTCTTGACGCTTCGGTGTCCTGAAACAGTGGGGAGTTGGCCGCAGCCCTGGGCTCCAGGGCCCTGCGCCCTGGACGGGGCAGGCGGACGGACCCCAGGCGGCACTCACCAACAGCAATGTCACCGAAGTTGATGACGGTTTTGCCTTTGTCTGAGGTCACCACGACAGCTGGAGCCACTGCTGGGCACCACAGCTCCAGGTACAGCGTGTTATGGGGGCTGTGGGTGGGGCAGGTAGGTGGAGGGCAGAGCTGAGACCAGCCCTAGTTAGCACAGAGAGGGAGGAGGAGCGTGGAGCCACCGAAGCCCAGCCCGGCCCAGCCCGAACACACCGCACCTGAAGCTCAGGCGTTCCAGCCCATTCCTGTCTCTGACATCGCCTCTGGCAACCACGCAGGGCACCACAAATCTGTCAAACTGCCCCTGGAACTTTCTGGCCAGAGAGGCCCCGGCGGCCTGGAGCTCGTCGGCTCTGCAGAGACCCCAGCAGGTGGCGCTGATTCCCCCCAACCCATGGTTCAGAGTGGGGAGAGACAGCGGCCTGGAGCCACCCTACAGACAGGTAGCACCAGCCCAGCTTCGCCACTCTTGGTGTGTGCTGGGGTGGACGAGGGACACCTCCCCACTCTGGGTCCCAAACAGCCACAAGGAGACATAGGACCGAGTCTAAGGCTGGCAAATGGTCCAAGCCCCCCAGAGCGCTCCTGGGCTGCTTTCGCTTTAGGAAGGCTGAGGCAGGACAGCAGCGTCTAACACAGCTGGCGGGGGGGGTGGGTGGGTGGGTGGTGTCTTTCAGAGTGACAGAGACTGGGCAGATGCCTGGGTGAGGAGCCCCTGGGCTCAGCTTGGTCACCTGGGACTTTGGGCCCTGTGTCCACACAGCTGTGCTCCAGCAGCCTGTGGGGAGAGCCAAGGCAGGCTCCGTGGCGGCCCAGGACACAGACAGGAAGACCCGCCCTGGCACACCTGACTTCCAGCTCCTGCTTCTGAAGTGCAGGGGCCTGGTCCAGCCAGTCCTGGACCCTCACATCCTTCCCCTGGGTGGCCGTGTCCTTCTGCAGCTGGAAGACAGAACAGCGGCTGGGGGCTGCCCAGGGCTCTGCTTGTGCCCAGGAGGCAGCACTGTCTGGAACCCTGAAGGCTCCACTTGCAGCCCTGCTGAGGCATGGGAACTGGCTGGCTCCTGAGAAGGGCTGGCTGTGGGGGTTGCGGGGCTAAGCCAGAGGACCTAAGGCTGGCAGAGACTGGGGGCTGCCTGAGGGCTGTGTGTCGCCAGTGGGTAAGCAGGCATGGAAGGACTGGAGGTATGTGTAAGGGAGTCCTCAGTCTTGTGTCCTGCCTATGGGTGGAGGCACTGCCCTTGGCTCCTGGGCCCGGCCAAAGGCAGGGAGAAGTGGCTCACAGGCTGGTGTGGCCGGCAAGAGTCCCGTGGTGTTGCGCAGGGCCTGCAACTGCATGCCTGGTGGTTTCCTGTCTTACCCTGGGGTTGCCAGGCTGCACTTCAGGTTTGTTCTGGCCCTACCTTTGTCAAAGCCCAGCTGTACCCTGGACCCTGGCCTCCCAGCCTTGTCCTCTGCGGGACTCTAGTACCTGCTCTCTAGACCCTCACGCTCTGGGCCCAGCTCATGCTGGCTGGTGCTTTCAGAGAGCAGGAAGGGGACTCCAAGAAGATGTCCCTCTTGAGAACAGTTGACCCAACAGGCCACACAAACCTGCCCTGCGCCCCTTGGCCACCACTCTGCCTGCTGGTTGCACGCACCGGCTTGGACTGAGTTTCTCTGGCAGCAGTCTCGAGGGCTTCCTGGCTGACCAGCTGGTGGGGCAATGTGGGTTGGAAGGCCACCCGGACCAAGCACCTCTGCAGGGCACATTGGGACTGTGAGCTGGAGGACGGGCAGCCCTGCTTGACCCCTGGGCTCCCCTCGAGGTCATCTCTGGATTCTGGCCCTCCGTGCTGGGAGGTGGGGCTAGAAGGAACCTCAGCCTGCCCCAGACAATGTGGGGTCCCCGATGGAGGGCCAAGACTTTACCCACTGCCTGTGAGGCTGAACCTAATGCTAACCTTAACCCCAAGTCCAACCCCTAACCTCTAACCCCAACCCCTGACCTCTAACCCCAGCCCCGAACCCCTAGCCTTGCCCCTGACCCTAGTGAAGCCCCACTCACCCTTCCAGGCAGCACGGTTCCCACCAAGGGGGAGATCGTGATGGGTGCATCTGGAGGCAGCAGGAACTCAAAAGATGTTGGTCCCTCTGGGCAGAGGTCCCTGGACTTGACCCCATGGAGCAGCGAGCTCGTGGTCAGGTGGGAGTTGGTGACATACAGTGAGGCCACTGAAGTGTTGTACAGTGCGGTGGCTGCAAACTTGATCTGGTAGTGGGACAGCTCCAGGGGTGGGTGGACACCCACGGCTCGGCAGGACAGCTTGAAGCACCTGCAGGTGACCAGGGTGGTGGCGGCTGGCTGTGCAGGAGCAGCCTGGTCCCAAGGGTCCAGGACATATTGCGGTGGTGGCTGCATCACTCGCTGCCTGTGAACAAGTCCTGAGAGATGGCATAGCCCTGGGCACTCTCCTGGTGGGTACTTATGCTTTAACTGGAAGCTCAGACAGTGGTAAGGAGGAAATTTCTGGCTTATTATGGTATATATTTACTGATGTTTAAAAATTAAAACCGATAAATCACTCTTTAAATATAAACAGGGAAAGCCAGGTATGGCGATGCATGTCTGTAATCCCAGTACTCAAGAGGCTGAGGCAGGAGGATTGTCTTGAGTTTGAGCCCAACCTGGGCTACACATTGAGTCCAGGTCAGCCTGAACTACAGTGAGATCCTGTTTCAAACACACACAGATACACACACACACACACACACACACACACACACACACACACACACACGGGGATTCCTATACCATCACAAGTTGATTCCTGGCACCATCCGTTGTAAAAAGAGAAAAGATCATTGTCACTTTAACTGTTGGAGACTTGTTTTATTTTGGAATTTTTTTGTGGGGACTGTTTTTGGGTTTTTTTGCTATGTAGCTCAGGCTGGCCTCAAATGGCGATTCTCCTGCCTCAGCTTCCCAAGGGCTGGGATTGTAGGCATGTGTCACCATGTCTGGCTATTTTGGATTTTTCTGAGACAGTCTTGCCGTGTAGCCCAGGCTGTCCTTGAATTCTCAGCAATCTTCTTGCTTTGGTCTCTCAACGGTTGAGATTACAGGGATGTGCCACCATGCCATGCTTTGGAAATTTTATTTTCCCCATTTTTCTTGAATTCTTGCACTTTCCTCATCAATTTTTTACCCTAATTACATGCATGTGTGTGCACGCGTGTGTGTGCATGTGTGTGTGCGCGCGCGCGTGTATGCGTGTGATGCTGGGACTGAACCCAGGCCTCACACACACAAGGCAAACACTCTACCCCCGAGCTACAGCTTCAGACTAATTACGTTTTGTTTTATGCTTTTTTTTCTTCCAGGGCTAGGGATGGACCCAGGGCCTCGCACTGAATGACATCTCAGCCCTCTTTTAATTTTAAATTTTGAGACAGGGCCTCACTAAGTAGCCGAGTTGCCCAGGCTCGGGTCACAGGGCTGCACCACTGCACCTGGCTTGTTCTGTGCTTGCGAGGCTGATACCCATCGCCCTGTCCTGTGTGTCACAGGAAGGTGCTGAGATGTTTGTGTTACCCATCCCTCCCCAGGGATCAGAGGCTGCACATGTGCAGATCTTCCTGGGGCGGGGCGGACACATCGTGGTTACTGCCTTTGGCTGCCTGAGAACCAGAAATGCGTGTCATGTACCAGCTGTTATGTGTCAAGGGTTAGTGTGGCCTGACTCATTTCTAAGCACGATAGGCCTGCATTTCCATCCTGAACTGGCATTGCTGGTGGCCTGGGGCTCTGGTTTTCATGGGTGCTGAGCGTCACTCCCATCATCTCCCCTGTACCATATGCCAAAAATGCATGTGGCAACTCCCCTTCCAATTGTTTTGTTCTTTTTCTTTTCTTTTTTTTTTTTTGAGAGAGGATGTCACTGTGTTTTCCAAGCTGGTTTCCAACTTCTGGGTACAAGAGATCCTCCTGCTTCAGCTTCCCTAGCAGCAGGAACTGCAGAAACACTGAAACCTTTGGTTTTCAGTGGTGGGGGTGGAAGCAGCACCTGTTACAGGCTGCACATGAGCTCTACCACTGAGCTGCACCCCCGGACCTTTTTATTTTTGACAGGGTTTCACCAAATTGCTCAGGCTGGGGTGGAACTTGCAGTCCCCCTGCCTCAGCCTCAGGAATGGCTGTTGTCACCCACCCCATGCCTGACATCCAGCGCTGACTCTAAGGGCCTGGCTCTGGCAGCTCACTCAGGGCCTTGGTGTCTGTAGCCCGCCAGGCTTGTCAGGGGCAGCCGTGGGCCAGAGGTGGGGTGTTCGGCTGGGACCTTGCTACCCTTCTTGCAGGACCTCACAGTCGCTCACGGTGGACCCCATATGCACTGGAGCAGCACGGGACCGGCTCGGCACTCTGGGGACCTTCCTGACTCAGCGCTCACTGCTCCTCAGCCAACTGGTGCAGCTGGTCGGCTGTGAGAGCGTCTCCATCTGGGCAAGGGCTGGCATCTCACTGCTGGCGGGCAGCGGCTCGGAAGCCCTGAATTCCTTTCCTTCACAGTTGTTCAGCTTCCCAGGGTTCCTGCCTGCTCCTGTCCATTTTGGTGTTATGGCCATGGGAGATTTCTCTCCCTGAACCCGTAGGTTTCCGCTCCAGTGTCCAAGTCCTCAGTGTTTTTTGATTTACCGTGGTCTTGCTGGGGTACACGACTGATCTTTTTCCTTTACATGAAAAGACTTATAATGAAATACTGGTTTCTATTTCATTGATTTCTGCTCTTATCTTTCTTATATCTTTCTGTGCTGTGTTCCTAATTCTTGAAAAAGGAGTGTAGATTGTTGATTTTCAAGCTTTTTTTTTTTTTTTGTCTTTTTGAGACAGTGTCTCTCTATGCAGTTCAGGCTGGCCTTGAGCTCACTTTGTAACCCAGACTGGCCTCCAACTTGCAACTATGCTCCTGTCTCAGCCTCCAGACCACAGGGATTACAGGCATGAGCCTGGCTTCCTACTGCTTTCAAAGGGTCACAGGTAGTCGACAAATTTAAGACCTCCCAAGTGGGGTCTTGAGGTGTGCGGTGAGGATCAATCACAAAAATGCATGGAGCAGGGTGAGCAAAATGCAAATCTCTGCACAGAGGCAGTGATCACAATCCCTTGTCCAGGTCACCTGGCCCTACCGTCTCAGCTTTCCACCTCTGCAGCCTGCAAAGCCATCGGTGCCAGGCACATAGTGCGGTTTATCACCAGTGTCTGTGCAGACTCCTGAGTGTGCACAGTGCACACACATGTGTAGAGAAGCAGAGAGTGGTGTAAGAGGTCCCTGAAGTATGGCAGGACCAGCTCTGGACAGGGAGGGCAGCCAAGATGGTTCCCACGCCGGGGGTGTGTGTGGATCTTTTCCGTAACAGAGAAATCGAGGCACATGTGATTAAACCCGAGATCTGTTCCAGGTGGGGGAGCCGAGCTGCTGGTCCCACAAGCTCTTGGAAGATTGGAGACAGGGAGGGAAGAGAGCACCCAGCAGAGCAGGGCTGTGGCACAGAGGGGAGCAGCTTCTGCCCAGGACCCGAGGGGCTCAGGAGAAACAGGCACTGGGATATGGGCAGTGAGCAGCCGGTCAGGATGGTGCTGGGGGAGGAAGGGAACAAGAGGCACACAGAAGGATGCAGTGGAGGACCAAGCAGTGGGGATGGCGAGCCCCTGTGGCTCTGCTTGTGGTGTTGTGGCTTCAATTTGTGGGTTGTTTCCTTAAAGCAAAGCTCACGCATTCTCAGCCTGTGACTGTGGAGCCTCCAAGCCTTGGTTTCCTGGGGTGGACAGAACCCGAGGTCCAGGGAGCAGGCAGGGCACACTGCCCCTCTCCAAGGGGTGCGGCACTCTGTCCTCCAAGGGTGCTTTGCCTGCATACTCTGGCCTCCGTCCTGGCGCTTCCCTCAAACCGCCAGTAAGGATGGGGTGACTGGGGACAGGCGGGGTGGAGCCTCCGCTCATCACCACCAGAGCCAAGACCCTGCCACACTTAGCCATGCGTCTGGTCCTGGTCCCTGGTGCCCAGGGCAGGGAGACCAGCCTGTCACGGTATGCGTCTGGCAGGACTGTGCACTCTCTCTCAGAACACCGGTGAGGACTGCTGAGGATGCAATGTACATGCTCACACAGCCATACTCACCAGGGCACGCACACACGCACCCCACACACCCATGCCCACAGAGCCCATAAAGCAACTCATGTGCTCACATGTGCACATGCACACTGACACACCTTGCTTACCACTCGGTCATGCGGCGCTCCCCATGTGAGCTGCGGGCCGGGAAGGGCAGGGACCACCCCACCCTGGCTGTTGCCTGCTCACCGGTTTATCTCGGACTTGCAGACCAGCTGGAAGCTGTATTCCTTGGCCTTGGTGGGCTGGAAGAGCACATCCAGCTGCAGCGTCTCCAGCGGCAGGATGGTCCCGAAGCCGTCGTTGGGCTGGATGTCTACGTACTGTGCGGGGGGGCAAGAAGGTGAGCAGGAGGGCTCTGTGCTGGGCGTGTGAGGGGCGGGGGCTGCCCAGGAAAGGCTGGGGACCTGGGCAGGAGTCCCGTGGCTGCCCCCCCAGCAGGTGAGAGAACGAAAAGCAGAGGGCTGGGAGGTGTAGCGGGATGGCCAAAGGACAGCAGGGTCTTCAGGGCAGGAGGGCACTGGCCGAGCCCAGCGCCTACCTGGGGGAGCCCCACGAACCCAAACTCCTGGGGCAGCAGCGAGTGGTTGCACAGGCTGATGCTGGTCCTGATGGCCTCGTAGATGGTGCAGTGGCCGAAGTCCACCGTGGAGGGGCAGAGCTCCAGGTCCGAGGTGGTGACGATGGCGTGCACTGTGAACCCTACCGGCTTGCTCTGGGTGGAGGGCAGAGCATGTCTCAGTCCGACCATGGAGGGTCCCCTGCTGCCTGCGGCTACTGGCTCAACTTTCGGCCTGGGTCTCCCCATGCCACCTCTGGGGCCTGGCCCGGAGCCCTTGGTTCTCCTCTACTTTGGGCCACAGGGCCAGGGGCTGACTGGACACCATCTGGCCCTGGACACTTGGGCTGGCACAAGGGAGGGCAGAGGCTACACTGACCTGGTCAGCCACCCAGATTGTCATTGGGGCCTCCAACACACAGGTGTCCTTGTCAAAATAGTTCCCAGCATCCTCCGGCAGGGACTGTCTGCAGGGCAAGATCACAGAATGTACTTTTATCCTTTGTACTTTGCCAAACAGTGGCCAGTGAGGAGTGCTTGTGAATCCCAAGTGCTAAAATGAAATGCAGGTGCCATGGGGGTCCCTCCCATGACATTGCCTTTGTGGACCCAGAGGCCCAAGATGTGCTGGCCAGATAGGCAGCGGGTCACCCTGGGAGCGGTGTGAGCTTGGGGTCTGTGCCAGGCACTGGGTCTGAATGGCTGCACTGAAATAAGTGGGCCTCAACCCAACAGAGGGCATTAAACTCACAAGGAGCTGTTGTAAAGGACCCCAACGCTGGTCACTTCTCCGAGTCACAGCAAAGCAGTTTGGTTTGCTGTGACTCCAGTGGAGTGAGTATCACTGCAGGAGACTTGGAAAATGCAAACAAGAAAGAAAAAAACCCACCACACTTTGCCAGGCAGCCAGGGGCCAGGCCCAGCCAGGCAGGTCCCCATCTCCATCACCCATGTGGTCCCAGCCCCACACTGGCTCTGGGCAGGGGACCAGCTCCACTCCTGGAAACTGACAGCAAATTAAAAGCTGGGCTATGGCTCCCAGCACACCGGGAGGCGGGGCAAATGATTGCTGGGGGTGGAAGCCCGAGGCTCTGCCAAGTGGAGGCTTCCAGGCACTTCTGGGCATCCACGGAGCACGGGGACAGCAAGATACAGGGTCCAGGGATGGAGAGGGTCAGGCCTCAAGGGTGAACCCAGACTGGCACTGTGGATGGGAGTTGAGGTGATGAAAGGACGGCACAGCTGGTGGCAGGAAGTGAACGGTAACCCTGACACTGGGCGCCCCCACTCACACTCACCGGGGCAGGAACTTGAGCTGCACGGAACAGGACGCCTGGGCCTGGACATAGCTCATTTCGGGCAGCAGCTCCAGGTGGCCTCTGAGCTCTTTGCACACCTCGAACCTCAGGCGCTGGGATACCTTTGACCTGCGGCACAGGGCACCAGTCAGGGCACAGCACCGCGCCCTGCATGTGTCTGACTCTTTCAGCTGGTAAATATCTGTGTTTGGGTGTGGCGGTGTATGCCTGTTATCCCAGCACTCAGGAGGCTGAGGCAGGAGGATCCCAGGTTTGAGAGCAGCCTGGGAAACAGCCAGTGAAGGCAGCCTGGACTACACCGTGAGAAACCTTGAAAAGCTGCACTATATTTCTAACGCTGGATCCAGCAGTGGAGCTTGGTGCACACTCAGTCCGAGTTGGTGGTGCCCCTGACGGCTAGAGAAGCTGCAAAGCTCTGCTTCTTGTGGACTTGTTTCTCTGAGATGCAAACTGGTGAGAAATTATTATTTCTCACTTTGTAGCTCAGGCTGGTCTCAAACTCGCCACAATCCTCCTGCCTCAGCCTCCCAAGTGCTGGGATTACAGGCATGAGCCACCAGGCCCAGCTTGATGAGCATTCTTAAGCACAAAACTAAACACGCTGCAATTGGCATGAGGCCTCCCCAGTTCCCAGGCTTGTGGCTTTCCAGGAAGAATGCCTGCCGGGGAAGAATGCTACGGGGCTTGGTCGGGGTCCTGGTGGTGCTGGCCCTCTCTGGTCCTGCTTCCCCTGCCCAGGAGGCCCAGCGGCCAGGCCACTGCCAATGGCGCACGTTCCTGCACAGGGCCAGCAGAGGGCGCCAGCAGAACCTTAGCTGGTCACCTAGAGGTTTGCTTCCCCCCCCAACCCGCCCTGCTCCGCAGGCCTTGTTTCCAGCTTAGCTCTGCCACATGCCCCCTGCCGCGGTGTCTTACAGAGCAGCCCTGGCCACGGCCCACACTCCTGCTCATGGTGCCTTCCTTTGCCCAGTGCATCCATGGTCAGCCTGAGCAGAAAATGCTCCCTGTTCCACATACAAGGCATGACCAGTGGTTCCAGAACTTTCTAGAATATTCGGCTGCCTCTTCAGAGTGCTTGTCTGTCCCATGGCCATCTCGGGTCTGTGGCGCAGGGTCTCCCAGATGCCTGCCTGTTGTGTCCCTGTGGGCCGAGTCCACAGCGGCCATGCTTCAGTGCTGGCCATGCCGTCATGCTGTGGACACCGTGTGGAAACTCCATGGTGTTGCCTGACCAGCTCAGAGCTGCCTGGGGGCTGGGGAGCCCACTCAGGTGTCTGTGGGGGAGAGAAGCCTGGACCTAGTATGGGACATGGCCCCTGGCCCCTCCTCTGTGGCACTGTCCCCTGCTGCCCTAAACAGTGCAGCTCTGCCCCCACCTTGTCCTTCCGCCTGGGCGTCCCTGACCCCAGGCTGGGTTTCCAGAGCCAGGCGCCAGAACCTGTGGCTCAGCCTTTGCTGTCCCTGTGACAGGAACAGGGACAGACTAGGTGCGAGGGAAGGCGCCACAGTTCGGGCATCACAGTGGCACGGACCCTGGGTGGACCACAAGGAGGCCCAAGACAGGCACCAAGGGAGGTCCTGTCAGTGCCTGGGCCCACCCACTGGCAGTCTTGGGGGTTCAGAGCCCAGGCCATCCCCACTGCACAGCTAGCCAGGACCCCTGTGGCACACTCTGGGCACTGGACCTGGCACACAGAGGCAAGGGGTTCATGAGGCACACCTTTCCCACCGTCACGCCACTTAAACCCACCAAATTATGCAAAGCTAGAAACGGCTGATAATGGATTTTTAAAAAATCACTGACCGGCCAGGCTTGGTGGCACACACCTATAATCCCAGCTACTCAGGAGGCTGAGGCTGGAGGATCCCAAGTGTTGAGTACAACCTATAGTGCTCTGTCTCCAAGTGAAAAACCAAAAGGGCTCAGGATGTAGCTGAGTGTGAGGCCCTGCGTTCAATCCCCACTACCACACACACACACACGTGTGGCTGAGAGCAATCCCCCCCACAGCTCCCTCTTTCTCTCCCATTGACCCGGAAATACTTTGCACCCTGAGATAAACCCTGTGCAGCCCCGTCCCCCGACTGGACTCGCTGAGCATCTCCCCTAAGCCCCATTCCGATGGAGCAGCTTCACCCCAGGCAGGGCTGGGGGTTCCCAGGTGCGTAGCAGACTGCCTGGGGATGCCAGCTGCTCCTCCAGAGAGCATGACCAGAGGCCCAGCAGGGGCCGGCGTGTGGGGGCCTTCTGCCTGGTGGCAGCGGCCTGAGGCCTGTGAGCTGGCTGTCACCACCCTCTCCCAGGAGTCGACCAGCCCTCGCCTAGTGCCCTGTGCAGAACAGGGGACCATGACAGAGGTAAACGTCAGGACGGCCCCAGGGCTGCACAGTGGCCACACTCAGAGGCTTCCAGTGTCTGGGCTGTGCGTCACTTGCATGTGCCCTGTCCTCTGTCCCCAACCTGCCCTGTCCCCGAGCTCCCTGGGATACTATGGAAGGACTGGGCTCTTGGACACATGGTCCCCCCTCTGTGGGCCAGTGGCCCCAGGCTCACCGTGTGTGCACGAGCACAGAGTCCTGATACAGCCGGTCGTACATGCAAATCTTGAGGTCCACGTTGGGCTTGGGCACCCACACTGGCACATCTACTGCCATGCCTGTGGCTCTGAAATACAGCTGGGATTGGACAGGGGGACTCAGCATGGGCCCCGCGCAGCAGGGGACCCTGAAGGTTGACTTTGTCCCTTGTAATATTGGAGAGTTGGTCAGTAAACAAAGCTCTGTATTTTTTGTGTTGCTATCATTATGAGGGGTACTGGGGTGCTCTACCACCAAGCTACACCAGCAGCCCTTTTTATTTTTTTTTTCCTTTTTATTTTTTGAGACAGTCTTGCTAAATGGCCCTGGCTGGAATCCAACTTGACACTATCCTGCCTCAGCCTCCCTGGTAGCTGAGATGATATGTGCCCAGCCATATCATCATCATTAAAAAGTTCTTTTTTGTATCAAAAAATTTTTAAACATAAAAACGGAATGGAACACTGAGATGCAATGTGCCAATCACCACGGTCCCCACAGTACCATGGAAACTGTGGCTATGGCAGTCACTGCGGGATCCGTGGGAACTGAGGGTGCCGTGGGTGGTCTCGCCCTCTGGGGCCTTGCAGAGCCGTAGGGATCCCAGGGAACTTCGGCAACGTGGGCTCTTGTCTGTGCTGCTGCACAGGGTGGGTGTGGTCCTGGAGTCCTGGGCAGCGTCCAGGCCTCCAACCCTCCAACCCCCTTCTGGGCTGGAGCGGGGTTGTGGCAGCACGTGAAGGGGACGTCGCTGGGCACTGCCACCCCAGGATCCAGCTGGATGGCCGTGTCTGCCTCACCCAGGCACCCCAGGGCAGAGCTCTGCAGCTGTGGGCTGTGGCATTAAGGACATTGTCACAACTCCAGGGAGGCTGAGCGGACCCAGGGGTTGAGGCGGACGACACAGAGGGTCGTGGGGTCGTGGCCGGGTGGCATGGGGCCTCCCACATTAGGGTGGAGTCAGGGGTCAGGTGGCGCCAGCTGGGATGAGAGGGACAGGTGTTGGGACTGCCCGAGGGCGAGAGCAGGGCCAGTAGGAGTGGAATGGAACCAGGAAGGACAGGGGCCCTGGGCCCAGGGAGGACCTGTGCAGTAAATGCTGCGGGCACTCGGCCGGCAGCAGCTCAGCACACGCAGCAGCGCACACGGCAGCAGCCTCCTAGGGCCACTTCCCCCTGGACTGGCAGAGGCGGCGAGGCTGGGATGATGATAGAGACCACAGGGAACTTGGGGTGCCTGTGGGGGCAGAGGCTGGGGCCCTGGTGAGAAGTGCGGCTGAGGTGCGGGTGAAGGAGGCCAGGGCAGTGGAGAGGAGAAAGCAAGAGCCCCGAGGTCACTTTCTGATGATATTTTACTAAATTAAAAAAACAAAAAGGTAAAGCTGGGCGTGGTGTTTTGGGGCTATAAGTACAGCACTGACGAGGCTGAGCAGGAGGGCTGCAAACTGGGGCCCAGCCCGGCAATTCAGAGGTTCAGCGAGACCCTGTCCGAGGAAAAACCAATAAAAAGGAGCTGGGTGTTTCTCAGCAAGGAGCCTGGGTTCTGCCCCCCAGCACCCTGGGAATAGGGCGGTACGAGTCCACGTGCACGCATGCACATGCACATGGGTGTGTTCTGCACAGGCATGTATGTCTGGTGCACACAAGTGCCCCACTGTGTGTGGCTGAGATGCCAGCATCTGTGCCCCGCACCCCGCCTCAGAGCACAGGGTGGCTCCCTGCTGGGACTGCTCACCATGGGGCACTGTGGATTCTTGAACACCACCTGGAACTTGGCGTGGACCTCACCCGGGACAGCGGGGGTGAAGATGACTGGTACACTGGCAGAGCTGAAGGGCCCAATGTCCCCCTCGGTCACCTGCACAGTGGGCCAGGTCGGGTAAGCAGCCAGTGGGGCTCCCCTGAGATGCCCCCCAGACAGTCAGGCTGCTGCAGGGCCCAGTCCCTGTGTGGCTCCTGGTCGTGGGCTGGCCCTGTCCATAGCACTCACTGCTGAGGCTCAGCCCAGCCACCCCGCACCCTCTGCGCTGGCCACGTAGGGCCCACAGGCAGCGTCCTGCCCAGCTGCTCTGCACCGGTCTGCCTCACTTGGCATGGGGCGTGGCTCTGGTTGAGACCACAGTCCTAGCTGCAGGCCCCACCCGGCTCTGGGAGGGAGGAGGCAGGCGAGGGGGTGAGTGGGGTGGGCTAACCTCGCCCAGAGTGATCTCTGCCTGGGCCTGGCTGGGGGTCGTCATCACGCAGCTGGCCAAGGGTGCACTCTTGAGTCCTGGAGGACAAAGCATGGCAGTGCAAACAAAACCAGCATGCTGTCCCTGCTCTGAAAGTCAGCACACCCAGACCAGACAAACTGCCAACTCAGGACTCCACTCGACACATCCCAGACAGGGCGTGGCCGAGGAGTGAAGCAGCCACACTTCATGTGCAGCAGGGTCTCAGCATGTCCGAGGTGACTTCCCTGGACAGAGCCATTGCATGGGAATGGCAGAGCCTTTCCACACACACTCCAGGAGGGCAAGGACACCACACACGAAACACGGCCGCGGCCTCACTTCTGATGCCCACAGAACTTGAGCTGCGTGGGGCCCTGAATGCAGGTGCCAGCTGTGTCTCCTTGTGTTGGATGGAAAAGGTGGCAGAAGGGCGCAGACAGACACGTGCTCAAAGCCCAGAGCAATGATCGGTAAGTTTGGGAATCTTAAAATTGGCACTTCTGACTCAAGAAGAGGGGCCTCAACCAGAGTGGAGGTGCAAGTCTGTAATCCCTGTGCTCTGGGAGGCTGAGGCAGGGGAACCACAGGTTTTAGCCCAGACTGGAAACTTTAGAGACCCAATGAAAACTTAAAAATAAAAAATAAGGGGTCAGGGATTTAGCTCAGCGGCATAAGCACCTGCCTGGCAAGTGAGAGGTTGTGAGTTGGATCTCTGGAAAAAAAAAAAAAGGAGAAAGAATGAGAAAAGCAAGAGGGTTGCGAGAAGCCCAGGTGCAAGGCCCTGGCTCTGCCCTGGCAGTGCTGCGGGACAGGAGGGAAGGGAGGAGGTGTGGGCTAGAGACCAGGCTGCCTGACAGGCCGTTCTGGGTGCAAGTGCCCAGCTGCCAGGAGGCTGGGAGAGCCTTGCTGGGGCGCTGTGCTCAGAAGAAACGGCCTGCACGGGCCACTGCCACCCGTGGCCATGCAGAGCTGAAGCCAGACCTCCAGGCCCAGCCAGGTCACGGGCTTGCTGTCTGGGGAGACCTGGGTGTCTCAGTTCCCAATGCAGCACCGGCCAAGTGTCACCCCTGAGCTTGGGACAAGTGGTGCATGAGGAGGGGCACAGGGACGGCTGCTGTTTCTTTTTTCTGTTTTTGGTTTTTTGAGGCAGGGTCTCACTGTGTAGCCCAGGCTGGCCTTGAACTCACTGTAATCCTCTTGCCTCAGCCTCCTGAGTGCTGGGTTTACAGGTGTGTGCCACCATGTCTGGCGCTAATGGTTGCTATTTCTGAGGTTGGATCCTTTAAATTTAAGAAGCCAGATGTGGTGAGCCAGTCCAGAACCTGGCTGGACTGACGGGACCCAGCCGGGCACTCCTGTGCTGTGCAGCAGCCATCCACACACGGAGCTTGCCGGGCTGCATGGGGTCCAGAGTGGCAATGTCACATGGTAAAGGCTGGCATGGGCCACGCGGAGGTGGGGGCAAGAAATCCAAATGGTGCTGGCCACTCTTGCAGAGGCTGCCAGGGAGCCACTGCTTGTCACGCAGTCTAGGATCTGCAGAGCAGCAGGGAGGCCATGAGGGCTTGGGGCGCTGGGGCAGAGGGCCACCCGCTGTCCTTGGGTGCTATTGTGGCCATGGGGACTACCAAGATGCAGCCCCAGGACGGCCCAGCCCCGAGACAGCCCCTGCCCTCCTCGACCTCGCCCCACATCCAGGTGGGAACTGAGTTCCCCTGGCGCAGCTTCACCCAGATGCGGACTTCAATCCGCTCCGTAACCCGAGTCTGAGTATGTGAGGACCTCATTTGTCACCACCGAAAACAAGCCCTGAGAAGGTCCTGAGACCCTGGGGCCTCCCCATCCTGTTGGCCCTGTGGTGGGGCTCCCCAACCCTCTCAGGCTCTCACCCTTTGACTGCAGCGACTCCTTCTGGCTCTGGGTTTCAGGCAGGGAGGAAGTGCTGGCCTCCAGCATCGACTCAGAGACACCCACCATGGCCTTCTCGTAGAGGTTCCTGTCCTCGTAGGTGAACAGGCTGCTCTGGAAGGCATGGGTCTTCAGCAGTCTTGCCGGCCACCTGCATGCCAGGCCAGGAGCGTAGACCCCTACGAGTGCCTCACAGCTCTAGGCCTCCAGTGGGGCGCCTCGTAGGGGCGGTGGTCCCTGCCCATCTCCCATCACTGTGTACTCGAGGGGATGGAGTCCTGCTGACTCTGAGGTGGTAACCACAGCTGTGCTTGGGGTCCCTCAGGACTCTGCTGATGAGAGCCCCCTGCACCCCCTTCCTCTGTCATGGTTGCCCTGAGGCCAGGCCCTGCACTTGCTCTGGGCTGGGAGGAGCCACGGCCGCTGGCCAGTGGTGGCAGGGTGCTCACCAGCTTCAAGACAGACTGGGATTCGTCCAACTTGCTGGACTCAGAGGCCAGGAGGATCTGGAACCTGGTGCCCAGGCCGCCGGTGTTGGTCAGTGTGATGGTGCGGGATGTGGTCTCCCCTATCACGTAACTGCCAAAGCTGATGAGCTCCTTGTCCAGGGAGAGCTGTCGGGGGACACTGGAGTGAACTGGGGCCAGGGCAGGCCAGCACGGTGCCCCGCATGAGGTTGGCAGGTCGATGCTGTTGCTCTGGCCTGGGAGCCAACGCAAAGCGGAGGCACCTGTCCTGAGCAGGCCCTGTGAACTGCAGTGCCATGGACAGCCCAGCCTTTGCCCCAGGCATGGACTGCGCGTGGCTGCAGCTGGATAGACAGGGCTGCTCATGTCGCCCACCCAGAACGCAAGCAGGCCCAGTGTCCTGGGGAGGTGCGCAGATGGAGATCCGGGGTGCTGGTCCTGCTTTTAAGACAATCCAGCAGGCAGCAGCTTCATTTAGGGATGACTGGGCACGTGGCGGTGGTGGCAGGCCAGTGGTGGCCCAGGGGTGGGGGCGAGGCACCAATGGTGTTGTGGTGTGGATGTTGCGGGCTGTTCCCTCCATGTGTGGCTGGAGTAGCTGCTCTGGGTGCCGCACCTGTGTGGCCAGGGTCCCCCTCTCCCGCTCCCTGCCGCCTGCCCTGAGGGACTAGGGGTCAGCTGTGAGCCCACCCGCTCCCTCCCTGGACCATGAGCTGATGCCCATGATTGGGGCTCCTGTTTCTCCCAGTTGTCAAGTGGTCCCCCACCCTCACACCCCCAAGCCCCCTGCGGGCAGCATTCCCCAGCACACAGCCCCATCTGGGCAGCAGTGGTCTCGAATCCAATGTGACCTAGTATACAGTTGACAGGAAATACAGGGGACAGAGGGCCACAGGAGCCATGGGCAGCAACCACAAATTTCCAGAACATCCCAGAGAAAACTGGCCAGCCCATCCCACGACCAGAGAGCTGGACAGGAGCAAGGCCACTGCCTTGGTCACCAGAGACCTAGGATCATGGTCGTCAGTGCCTCTCAATCCGGCCTGGCTGCTGAAGGTCATTATAAAAGGTGCCAGGGCAGTGGGTGATGAGTGCAGGGCTCAGAGAAGTTTCCCCTCCTCCTCCCTCTCACCTTGGAGCTGGGATCCCTGGCACCCTACACTGGACCTCGACATGGACTCACAGGAGTCTCTGGGTGCCTCGAGATGACTGAGGGCTGAAACCCACTTGGCTGGTGACCTTGACTTCTGGGTTCCACTACCCTCCATAAGAAGCGTGTGCTCCAAGGCCCAGAGCTGGGCCTGGAAGGCCTTTGAGCACCCCATCCTGGGTGGGGAGCCCAGCTTGTGGCCATGAGCCCAGACCTTGCTGCCAGTTGTTTGTGGTATAAGGCACTGACACATTCTGAGCTTACTGAGGGGAATCCAGGGCAGGGTGCAGCGCTGAGGGGCTAGAGGTTGCTCATCTATGGGAGATGGGTTGCAAAACTACTGGTGGAGAGATGGAGGTGTCACAGCAGATGCGGACCACCACTGGCCATGGCAGTGGGTCTATGGGCATTCCCTGTGCCTCTTCCTGCTCTTCACTGTGTTTGAGAATTGGCCCAACCACAGCGAAAAGCACCATGTTGGATGCTCAGGGCTGGCAAGTGGAGCAGCTCTCAGGACCCTACAGCCGTGACGAGGGTCACCACTAGGAGCCCACCTGAGGAAGGACTTCAACTTACAGAGCACTTCTTTGTTGAACATTTCAGGGGGACAGAAAATCCACCTGTCTGAGCCAAAAAGGAGATGTGCCCCTCCAGATCTCTGTTTATCTAGAAGCAGAACAGTGGCCACCATCATCGCCTGTCACGTGACCTCAGGCCTGTCGTGTGTGGGGGGGCCCAGGAGACACCCCGCAGGGCAGGGATGCCCTTAACCCTGCCCACCTGCATTTCCAGGCTGCCCACCTGCATTTCAGGGCTGTGTTCAGGGATTAAACACAAAGGTGCTGCCACATGACCTGTGACTTACCATCGGCTTGAAGGTGACCAGCATCTCGCAGGACATCCCGGCGGACAAGGGGCCAGGGGGGTCAAAGCTGAGGGCACAATGGGCGGAGTCACTGTGGGGTGGACACCGGCCATGCACACCCAGCTGGGCCCTGGGTTCCCTCCATGCTGCTGGTCTCGGGGGGCACAGTATCCTGATGCCCAGGCTCTGTACCATGCCACTCCCGTCACCCAGTGGCAGGAGACACTCGGCAATGCTCGGCCTCTTCTGGGACCTGCGCGGGGCCTGGGACCAAGAACGTCAGACTCTAATACCAATGTGCGGGGAGTGAGGACCCAGAAAAAGAGCCGCCTGGTGTGGAGAGACTGAAGGGAGCGTCTGACAGCCTGGGCCCTGGCTGAGAGACAGCGAGTGACCAAGAGCTCCTAAGGCCTGGTCCCCTTTCACGATGCTGGATGTTACAGGAGTTGCTTGCTTTCAAACTGCACAAACTAAAACGTAATATAAAAATGTGCCCTGGCAGTCTCCCCATGAACCAAGTGGAAGGGAATCTAAAACTTTATAATGGGGCATGGTGGTGCACACCTGTAATCCCAGCATTGGGCAGGCTGAGGCACAGTGAATTCAAAGCCAACCTGAAGTACACAGTGAGACCGTCTCAAAAAATGAAACAAAACAAAATGCCAAAATTTTCTGACTGGAGTATTTTGGTGGCAGAGTACATAGAACGCAGCAGGATGGAGCCCAGTGGGGTAGCAGGTCAGGATCCGAGGCGCTGGGAGTGCAGGACCAGGTGTTTATACCACAGAGCCACCAAGCCAGGCCTCTCAGAGACATGAAGTTAGGAGAGTCATGGACATAAATAGAGAATTACAGTCACGAGAAAGGAATGAGACACTGTCAAGAAATGCTAGCTCATCTGAAAAAGGACATGGAATTTTTGGAAAGGAAAAACAGCACCCGGAGAAGACGCGGCGTCAGCAGCTTTGACAGCCAGTCAGACACAGCTGGAGGGGTGGGCGGTGTGTAGCCAGAGACACCTTGCACGGCCCCAGGGATGGGGTGGAAGGGGCAGCCAGGGCTGGGAAGCCTGGGAACTGACCAGGGCCCAGGCTCTGGGAGGGTACCTGCGCTGGAAAGCAGGTGGGGTCTGGGGGTCCTGACTGGCTGGGGTGGGCACTGGAAGCCTTGCAGTGCTGACCCCAAGCCCTGAGCAGTGAGCCTTGCAAATCCAGGGCCTCAGACCTCGATTTACCAGGGGGTAAAGCAATTGCAACGAGTGCCTGCCCAGTGTGGCTCTCAGAGGGAGGGCAGGAAACAGCAGCACGGAGCACAGTGCAGCTTTGGGACAGCGGCTGTGGGGCTGTGAGGTCAGCGTCAAGGCAGGGGGCCGAGGACCCAGGGAAGCTGGGCTGGCCTTGGACGACTTAGACACGCTCTCCCTGGGGACCCCACCCGTGCTCACTCCACGTGGATGAAGTCCTGCAGGTGCTGCTCCACGCCCACCAGCTTGCAGTAGTTGAGCGTGTAGGTGGCGTTGACCAGCGTGATTTTCTTCTTGTACACTTTGCCGACATCAAAGTCCTGGAGGGTTGGGGTAGGACTGAGCACCCCAGCCATGGACATCGCACAGGAAGGATCCCTGGTCTCCTGCCTTGCGACTGGCCCTGGGCTGCATGAGGAGCAGGTGTGTTGGGGGGTCACAGGCCACCAGCAGGGACCAGCAGGGACCCGTCTCACCCTCAAGGCGACTTGGGCCACCTCATGGGAGGCCAGAATTGCTGCTTCCTTTCCCAGCATCCCCGGGCTTCTGCTGAGCCACTAGGGAGGCCCTGTCAGCTGGGCCTGAGGGTACTGCCAGGTCCCCCATCAGAATGAAGGGTGCCGGGGAGGCAAGCAGGCCCACCTTGAAGTGAATGCACTCGGGCTTGCTGTTGAAGGGGCGGCCCTTGAACTCCCGGCCGGATGCCACCTGTTTGTGGACCACCCCACTACGCAGCTGCTCCAGCGTGCGGGCCAGGATGTCCTTGTCCATCTTCGTCCTGCTCACGGGCTTCCGGTCCACATCCTCCTTGGACTCCTGAGGTTCACAGAGACAGAGGCCCACACTGTGCCAAGGGCCGGTGGCCACCTGTGGGGTGGGGGACCCAGCACCCTGGAGCCACCATGGCCCCTGGGCCTGGCAGCACCTCTGTACACTGCCTCAGATAGAGAAATGAGAGGGAGCAAAGCCGAAATGTGCGGGAGGCGAAGCTGACCCGGAAAGGACGGCAGAGGGGAATCTTCCAGAGCACCGAGTCAGGGCGGAAGACAGTTTTTGAAAGTCCGGCAGGAAGCAGCTTCTCCAGTGGCATCACTGAAAATCGAGGTGCCCAGGCAAGCCCACGACCTGTCCTGTGGTGCCATGGGGAATCTGCTTGGGCCTGACCTGCGGTGCCCAGGACTCTCGGGGTGGGAGGCTGCCTGGTGCCTGCCCACTTGTACCCACCCCTCCTGGAGGGACCAGAGCACCTGGGACTGCCCGAGGTCCTCACTCCACAGCCCGGGGATCTCTGGCTTGGCCAGCATCTCCTCCTCTGGGCTGGTGGCCCCAGGGACCATCTGCATGGATTCACTGGAGGCTTTGAGTAGCAACAGGGACATGGGGTCCATCACTGCCTCACTGTCCTGCAGGAGAGAGGAGCAGGAGGCCATGCACATGGAAACGTGGTGCCTGGGTGCAGGAAGGGGCACTTCGGGTCCCACAGGACCTGGGCCTTGGGGCTCCTGCATCTCTGGCTCCCCTGCGTTGCGCTGGGATGAGGCCCAGCATGCACCCAGAACGTCTGCCACTTAAAATAGAAGGTGCTCAATCGCACGGCTGCTGAATGGTTTCTGCAAGGTCAGCAGAGTGCACAGACGCCTGAATCGCGAGTCACAGCGACGACTGGGGGTGGGGGGGACATCTGGACAGAGAAGATGCTCCTCACTTGCTCCTCACCCCAGGCTGTTGTGGGTTAAGCTGAGAGGGCAGTGCGATGGCACCCCAGGGCAAACTTGGAGCTCAGGTGAGTGAAGGCTTGTCCTCCTGGGGTGTCACCTTACAGATTGAGGCCCTGCGCCCAGGACAGACGGAGGCTGCTGTGGAGGCATGGGTAGGGGGCAGGTACTGGGTGGCTGAGAGGCCTCTGGGGAAAGGACAAGGGAGGGGGGCCGGGATCCCCAGGTAGAGCCGGCCCTCTCAGGGGTGCAGGGTTCCCCAGATGTGCCCTCAGGTCCCCAGAGGAAATAGCCCTGGTCTTCGGGTGGCTTTCTCTGCCCCCTCCTGGAAACACTGCTCTGCTCACCAGTGAGTGTCCTGCGGCCATGGGGGCCGCCTTCCCTTCACAGAAGGCAGATATGTAGTTCCAAGTCCGGTCCCGCAGCGTCTGCAGTGCAGTGGCCTTGGCAGGGGGCCTCTGTCTCTTCCTGTGGCTTCGCTCCTGGGCCTCCTCCTTAAGGATCCGACCCACGATCTCCTGCCTCCGCAGCTTCTGTTCCTCCTCGAAGGCCCTACAGGAGGCGCTGCTCAGAGAAGGGCAGGGTGGGGGAGCCCTGCCGCACCTCAGCGCCACCCCCATGAGGATCCAGAGGCCACACCAGGCTGAGCCTCAGCAGTGCTGGCCAGGGTCAGGACCCCCAGGAAGAAGGCACTAGGCATTGTGTGGACCTGAGGAGGGAAGGTCAGCCTCCATAGGACCCTGGCTCAGGGAACCCTGGGGGACAGCAGAGGGCGGCGTGGGGTGGAGAGGGACTGCAGTGGCCACCTGAGGGGGAGGAAGCTGAAAGCAGAGTCCTTCCTTAGTTGTACCAAGGTCCCTGGGGGAGAGGAACACGGGCCCTGCAGCTGGGAGCAGAGCATAGAGGGAGGGTCCTGGCAGAAGCGAGGGGCCCTGGTCAGGTGGGTCATGGCCAAGTTTGGGCAGCACACGAAGTGGGGCTAGGAGGGACTGGGAGCCTCCTTCCTGGCCATGGTCACCCGAGCCCACTGCCCGCACCGCCTCTGTGCTTCCAGTTCCTGGCGCCTGTGCTGGTGCAAAAGGTGCTTGAAGGCATCCCTGCCCTGGGCCAGGACCTCCTGCTGCTCAGTCTGGACCTGCTGCTCCGCCTGCTCTGCCC
This sequence comes from Hydrochoerus hydrochaeris, assembly GCA_004027455.1. Classification (NCBI taxonomy): domain Eukaryota; kingdom Metazoa; phylum Chordata; class Mammalia; order Rodentia; family Hydrochaeridae; genus Hydrochoerus; species Hydrochoerus hydrochaeris. The sequence goes on along the minus strand of PVLA01012597.1, from coordinate 5,834 downwards.
TGGCCCGGTCCCAGGCCTGAAACTTCCGAAGCATCTCCTGCAAAGGGGCTACACTGCAGCCTGGTGTCTGCTCAGGCCAGCACACACTCATTTACATGCTTGCACACACGCAAACGTGTGCATATCACATACATGCCAACATCTCAAACTGCACAGGGCTTCCTGTCTCTCCCTCCAGGTGCCCAGTCCTGGGTGTGCAGCACTGGCCTGGGCCTTCTCCCACGGTCCCCACACTCCCTGCAAGGCCAGACCCCAACCTGGCTGAGGGCACTGGGTTCCTGGGGGTCCCTACTGTTCTCCTGGCTGAGCCCTGAGCACGGGCCTGGCAGGAAGCCACGGTGCCAGCCCAGCGACTGCAGGGCTCAGGCCATGACAGGGCCCCGGGACACGGCCGGCTCTGGCTGCTCCTACCCGGTTGGCAGTGATGCTGCGCTTCAGCGCCAGCACAGCAGCCATGCGACGCTGCAGGTGCTTGCGGGACTCCAGCTCCGCCTTTTGCTCATGCTCCCGGATCCTAGGGGAGGGTGCACCTTCAATGGGAACAGCAGGACGGCAGTAGGGAGAGGACTTGTCCGCTTTCTCCCTCCTGGGGCCCACTGCGCTTCACAGTCTTGTCCCAAAAGCTAACAGCAGCTCAGAACTAAAACTGCACATTAGCTGGGTTCTGATGGCACCTTGCTGGGCTCTCAGCAGAGCTAGGGATTTCACACGACTTCAAAGGACACACACCCTCAGATTCCTTGGGACCAGGACAGGAAGCGAGGTCTAGAGCAGAACCCACCGGCCCAGGGAGGCCTTCAGGAACTTCACCGCCATGCGGTGGTTCTTCTGGGCATCTTCCACCAGCTTCTGGTGTCTGAGCCCCAGCTGCCTCTGTGTGCGCATGGACTTCCTGCAGCAACCCAGGAGGGAACGGGGCTCCTGCGGCAGCCACTCGATGCACAGGCTCCGCAGGCTGGGAGCCTCGAGGAGCAGCAGGCAGGGCTGGCCCTGCGGGCGCCCCAGGAAGAAATAGACGCCCCCAGGCTCGGGGCCTCAGCAAGTGGGGCCATGAGAGGAGACGGGCTATCGAACATGAGGAGATGAGGACCAGAAGGAGCGGGCAAAAAGAGGCAGACAGCGGGCTGGGGTGGGATGTGGTGGGTGGGGTACCCTGGGGCAGCTGGATGGAGGTGATGGGGTGTGGGGAAGCCAGGAGCTGGGGACAAGCCTGGGCCAGGGGCAATGGGGACTGGAGGGACTCCCCGAGGGGAGAATCAGGATGCTGGGACCAAGCCTGCATGCCAGGGCTCCCGGAGTGCCCAGGAGCAGCCAGTGTGGGTGGAGTTGGGCCAGCCCCTGGGGAGCTATGGCTTTGTTGACACTGGCCTCGGTGACTGTGGCCTTTCAGGGAGCCTGGACAGGGCCTGGCCAGGTCTAGGAGCCAGCCGGGATGCAGGGACGGCCTGGGGCCACTCACTGGATCCGGAGCCGCTGGTTCCTCTCTGCCTTCCCCAAGGATTCCTCCTCCCTGTGGAGCTGCTGGGCCGCCTGCACCCAGAGGTGCTGGTCCCTGGCCTCTGCCTCGTCATGGCTGGACTTCCAGATGTTCTCTAGCTGCCCCTTCTTGATCTCAAGGTGCCACATGGCGTTCCTTGGAGACAGAAGGTGCTCTTTGGAGACCAGGGTGGTCTTTGTGGGGCAGCCTTCCTGTCTGGGCAGCCCCCTGGGCAGCAGGGGAGGCTGGATGCCCCCATGACAGGTCAGATTCTGCCAGGCAGCCTCTGTTCAATGTGTCCCACCTGGGAAAGTCCAGGCTGCAGCACAGGCTACCCTTCCTGCATACCTAGAGCTGGTCAGCTGACCACTGCAGGCCCTACTTGGCCTGAGGGAAGCATTGTGCAAGGTGATCAGGACTGTCTTCTGCAGACCTGGGGTCCTGCCAGTCCTTAGAGGAGCTTGGTCTGGGATCAGAGCCTGGCTGTGGCCCTAACACTAGCTGGATGTCAGGGGGCCTGCCTGGCTTCTGGTCTCAGGCAAATCTGTCCTGGGCATTGGTGATACACACAGCGCCCTTTGGGCTGCTGGCACAGAAAGCTCCCAGGCCCTCCTCAGCTAGGAGGTGCTCACAGAGCAGTGGGAGGCCCAGGGAGAACCAGGACCCTGTCCTGAGGTGCAGCAGCAGCTGCTTCTGCAGTCATCAGTAAAAGTTCCCTGGACAGTGGCAGCAGAGTAACCCAAGCGACCGGCACACCCCACACCGCTCCAGCTCCTTGCCAGGCGGGAGGGACCCGCTTTGGCTGTACAATGCCTCACTCGCCAGGTAAAGCAAATGCCTCACACTCAGCCAGCTTGAGGTTTGCTGCATCATGCCAGGAAAATCTGCTGCTCTTGTGTTGTTAAAAGTGCTTCTAGAAAACCATGACCATGGAGCCAAGGCTGCTGCCTGTGGCCTCCACTGCTCTGCAGTGCAGGGGACACAGCCCAGGCCCTTCACACTGAGCTTCACCCCAGCCTTTTTTGGGGGTACCAGGAGTCAAACGCAGGGTCTCGTGCTTGCCAGGCAGGCGCTGCACCACTGAGCTCTATGCCTGGCCCAACCCCCAGCCTTCTTCACCTTTTCTTGTGAGACAAGATCGTGCCAAGTCCTTAAGTTGCCCAGGATGTGCTAGAATTTTGATACTCCTGTCTCAGCCTCTGGGTGCTGGGGTCGCAGGTGGCACCACCACGCTTGGCCCACAGCCCCCTTGACCGCAGTCAGCCTCGTTGGGGCTGTGCACGGTTTTCCCCACAAGGCAGTGTGCGCTGTGAATGCCCAGTGGCTCCTAGGTCCTGGGAGATGAGTCTCAGGTAACATGTGGCTGAAGCCATTGTCACGTTTCACCCAGGATTTTCTGTCTCTTTCCTCGGGGAGCTTGCTTTATGCTCCCCTTCCCCACACTGGCCTCTCAGTGCTCGCAGTTGAGGTTTCAAGGCTCTGCATGCAGAGCTGCTGTGGTCTTCGCTGAGTAAGGCGAAGCCCTCCCTCTTCCCGTGCTCAGTGCTGCTCCTTTCCTCTGTGACAGTGGCCCCCAGGCCAGTCTGGGCTGATACTGCCTCAGTCCACAATGCTCAGAGTTCGCCGTCCTCCGCCCTGAGCTTCCGGTGACTTGAAGAGAACCAGCCCTTCGGGGGATGCTGCTTCTCCCCACACTGTGGTTTCAGTGTGTGGGGTCCCTTGTGCCGCAGGGAGGGTATAGGGGTGGCTGATCCTGCTGCTGGGACAGAACACTGTGACTCTGGCAAATGTGTTCCTCAAATCCTGAAGACCCCAGGTCCACGCCAGAGGCTCCAGCAGGTTCCAGGGCTGCAATGGCCTGTCCTGCATGGCACTGTCCAGCTGTCCTCATGGGTGTGCAGAATGGGAGACCTGGCCACTGGAGCCGTTTCCTGGAGGCGCTGATCCCCGATGGACACATCACCTCCCAGACCTGCACAGTCTCTGCCTTCGGCCTCAGGGCTAAGGTCCCCATGTGGACTCCAGAAGGATGCACACTTCCATGGGCAGTGAAGACAGCCAGAGGCTTAGCCCTAGCCCTGAACATTCCCAGCCACCCACATGGATAAAGCTGGTCCCCAGGGCCCCAGTGGCTTGGCAACACCTCCCAGGGTGCCAGTCCCTCCTCCACACCCCAAGTCCAATGCTGACAAAGCCAAGGGGTCAGTGCAACCTGGTGCCACCCCAAGGTAGGAGGCCATTGTGCATCAGTAGAGCTGGGCATGTGGGGGAGACTCCTTACAAAGCCAGGCTTTCAATGCCCCTCTTCATGGTGCAGTATTGGGGACTGAATCTGGGTCTTCCTACCAAACCCTCTTCTATTTATTTTATTTTTTATTTTGTGACAGGGCCTCACTAAACCTCTATATTGCCTTGGCTGGACTCAAACTTGGGAACTTCCTGCCTCAGCCTCCCAGAGTGCTCCTATGTACCACCTCCTCCAGCCAGTTTCTTAATTTTGGAAGCTCTGGCAGAGATTTTTATCAAGGGCTGGGGGGCCCTGGCATGCTGCATGGGCTCTGGGTGCAGGAGGTCAGTGGCTGGTATGGGAAGTGTCTTGCCTTGGCCCACCCCCACTGACCTCCAGCCCACCTTGGCCTGGTCCCAGACCTCATACTGGGTCCCTGGTGGCACTAGCCTGCAGCTGAGCCAGGTGGCTTTTGGACAGCCTGCCTGGCCTGATGAAACCAGCCTTAAACTGACAGTTATCAAACTCTACACCTTCTTGGCTTGTCCTGGCCCAGGAGATAGTGACAGCTTTACTGCCACTGGGTGAGTTGTGGACCTGATGCCCTTGTGTGGCCCTTGTCCCGGCCAGGGTGCTGCAGGCACTGGGGCTGCCTGGCCGAGTGGCCTGGTGTCTGGACTGAGAGACATCTGTAGTTGTGGAAGAGAAGGATGTGCTCTGCCTCATCTTGGTGTGGCTGTTGATTGTCCTATGGTCAGGGGTCAGGCGATGCCAGCGTCCCTAGCATGGCAGGTGACACAACCAGTTTGTCCTGCCCAGTGTTCTCATCAGGATGGCTTTCCTTGAGGTGGACTGTCCACATCCAGGGATGTGGGGAGGTGGCCTTCAGGGTCTCTTGAGGGTACCGTGGGGGGTTATCTGCAGTGAGGGTGCCGGATAGCTCAGAGGGACAATGCCATGGTGGGGCTGAGTTCGAGTGGTCAGGCTGAGTGGGAGCTGGTGTGGAGCAGTGGAACCGCAGGGTGGAGAGAGACACCAGCAGCTCCTCAGGTTGGTAGAGGAAAAGACCTAACACCTGAGCACATGGCACATCCCTGTGTGTGGGGGGTGCTCCCTTGGGGTGGCCAGGCCCTCCAAGTGGCCTGGTCCTTTGCACCTGCCCAGGAGGTGGTGGTGGCCAGGCTGAAGGAGCTGGGGCAGCTCATAGATCTGGGGGTCCCAAGTACCAAAACAGATGGGGACCCCAGAGGCCCCTTTACCTGTACCGCATGTGTAGTGAAAGAGGCAGTGACGATGCTGGCCATGGGGGAGTAGAAAGGACCAGAGGCCAGGCCTGGGGCTGCATGCAGCCCTGTGACACTGTGACTTTCTCCCAGAGACCTCGAGAAGTAACAGCCTGGGTGTGCTGAGCCCAGGGGCTGACAGGCGCTGTGTGGGCCTCAGGCACAGATAGAGGCCTGGCCCAAGGGGCTTATGGGCAGCAGCCGGTGGCCGGCATCTTGGGGACAGGATCCAGGGACAGTGCAAGGGAAGCAGAGCGCCGGGACTGCACTTGCCAAAAGGCTCCTCTGACTGCTGGTGTGGACCAGGGCCGGAATGTGTGGGCGGGAGCCTCACCACCCACTGCCAAGTCTCCTTGGGACCCGGTGGGGGCTCAGCCCTAGACCTGTCTGCTAGGTTCTTGGGCTGGCTACAACCAACAGGACCCAGATCTGGCCATGGCTCTCTGGAGCTGCGCCCTGCCTGTCTGTTCCCAGGTCAGTGCTGGACCAGCGATACATGTCCTAAGGAAGGACAGGGACCAAGAAAGGGGAAAGGACGGAGGCAGAAACTGAAACCCAGGTGGGGAGCGGAAAGCACTGGGACCTGCAGCTCTGGACCTCGCCGCCCTGCTGGGTGTTGGCCCAGCTCCTCACTGCCTCAGGGACTCATGCAGCTAGGACACCTGAGCCCAGCCCTCCCCAGGTCCCACCGCCTCACTGCCCCACTCACTCGCTCTGCTGCAGCTTGGTGGCAGTGCTTGGCTGCAGCTAGGACACCTGAGCCCAGCCCTCCCCAGGTCCCACCGCCTCACTGCCCCACTCACTCGCTCTGCTGCAGCTTGGTGGCAGTGCTTGGCTGCAGCTAGGA